>JTDE01000110.1:107587-129923 GCA_014338405.1 Paragonimus skrjabini miyazakii | reverse complement strand
TATGACACGCTGCACCCATACTTATCAAGATAGTTGGAGAAAAAATTACCGACACAACGTGTGTTAGAAGAAAGACGCTTCTGAAGCCCTGTGACCACATCTAGCCTGGGCAATGTTTAAATCAAAATTTCCGTTAGTAAATAGAAAGACGCTGTAGTTGCTGATACTTTCTAATTGCAAATCTAAAGGGTTTAAATGTCACATCACGATGCACGCAAACACGTCTAGCGTTAGATCACACAGACAGTTACACAAGTATTTAATGAAGATCATTCCTTTAAACTGTCAGCCCTCACCTTTTTTTATAACCACTTGAGACATTTCAGGTGACGGGTTCGTAATGCATTACACTTCCCCTAAATAAGTAGACTAATTTATCAGCATGACAAACAACAAATGTTCCGATATGCTGACAACCCATACAGTCTAGTCGGTCTCAGAAGGGAAACCATTGATAATGGAGAAGGTTTGGCTACGAGAACGGTAAGTTAAATTCCCCCGTGTCACTGAAGAGCGCTTTCAGTTCTGTGTAAATCGGACCACTGAGTGACATTGTCGATTACATAAGAAAACTGCAAGCAGTAGAGCAGAGTAAATGAAACCATCCCTAACTGTGAGTTGTTTGGTAGTCGAAAACGCTGCAGTATCAGTGATTATTGTGACATCACGTTGAATAACCACCTACAGATTTGCTTCATCACAGGCCATCGTGAATCCCGATTGAGTGGGCAGCATCAGCCCATTCTCTAAAATAATATAACCCGACAGCTAGATCATTAGCATGAAACAGAATGCGTACCTTAACAACGCGCATCAAATCAACATGCGATTGTCATGTGTAATCAACCTTTGTGTGTTATTAACGAGGGTAAACAAAATTACGGACGAGTAGTTAATACTTATGGTTATCGAAAGAGGACCGTACTGTTCTTAGTTACATAGGCCTTTCAGTCAATTCTTATTTGAAATAAACATTAGACTTCAGTTCCTACTTTGTTAGGGCTTCTCAATAAAGCATATCTTTGATACAACCTAAAATTAAACTCTTACCACACCTTCATAAGGTAACAATGCTGACCGCTGCTTCATATGGGAATTTTCAGCAAAATTCCGTTTTGAATACCGTCCAGAGTTGAAACGTAAATGCTGAGGTCAGTTTGCGGCGATGTTCGAATTGCAATGAATAAAATAGCAAAATCTCGCACAATGTGTCACTTTGCCGTGTTGTTAAATTGCGTTAAGGAAACGTATTGCCTTATTTGATCAACACCACAAAACAGGCGTGTAGATTTCCGAGTGTTGTATGTTGTTCTGTCTGAAAATCCTCGACAGTAATAAAGAATCCCCAAAGCATGGCGTTAGTTGAGTGGTAATCACACCGGTAAAAATAGAGCCTACCAAAAGTGAACATGATAGCTTGGAAAACATTTTTTGAAGTTGGATGTTTTCTTCTGCTATTTTATCACACGTTTTTAATCTGCTAGCTTCCATTTATCATTTTTTATTTACATTATGTCTATCTAATTGGCGCTAAACCATTAAAAGAAAGTACCTTCAGAATCAATAAGTTTTACTAATTCTATTCGTAATTTCATTATGGGAATACCATGTGTTTGGCGATTATTAATTTTCACGCTTTCCTTTGTACACTCCGAGAAATATGGACACAATTTTAGTTTAAATTGTTCTTGTAAGAAAACGAAAATCAAAGGATTTTTGTATAAAATGATTATGTTGAAACCGTGCTGAGTGCCTATGTGAAATAAGAGGATGTTGTTATCTTCCACATATGTGATCAGGTTAACAAGTGCTCATAATTCACTGAAAGGCCGAATTCATATTTCAACAAACTTTACTTTCGTGGCCAATATGTTGAATGCACGATACACGGCATAGAATAACACAACCGAAATATGTAGTTCTATGGGGACAGAGAAAGATGGCGTATACTTTATTTAATGTGTTTATCTCATATACACGGTTTATATTACGAGTATGTGTATTATATTTTGTGTATATTATATATATATCTACGATTTAAAAAATAAGTGAATCCATGTAGAGCATTTATTAACTAACTAAAGGGCAACTTAGAGTATTGATCGGAAACCATCCGAAATTAAGTACATCTTGAACAACCCATTCGAAAATTGTTTGAATGAAAACCTATTGAAGAAACTGGTTGTGTTCAGCGATCTACAACTAAACCACAGTTGTGTTATAGATGAAATATTAAGACGGTAAACAGATAGGAACTGAATCCACGAGTGTCAAGTAGTAACCATTAAACAGCTTGACCAGCAATGCTCCATTACCTAATGAAGGAAAGGATGGATAGTTATTGTTAAAATCCCAAAACGATACGGGACCTGGTCTCAACCGTGGTAAGAACTTAGAGACTTGCCAGCCACGGATGGATAATCTTTTATTCAACAGAATGAGCGTAATGTAGTAATTATAATAGAGCGACTTGGATCTATCATGTATGTAAATATGGCGCTGTTGGCTGATGACGTTATGCTACCATCGAACCAGACCTGATAGTGAATACAAATCCGTTCACGAAAGCTACGGTTCAAGCGACTAACGCAACTGATTAGAGAAAGGGACAACTAAACGAATGTATCTAAGAAAACAATGCAAAGACGACCGTCTACGCGAGCGAATATGTCATAAATGAGGTTGACGGGCACAATCAGTTCATCCACAAGACGTTCGTTCACAATGTCGGGAACAACACTGTCCTCCTGCTTCAAAATAAGTGTGAGCCTTAGGTTTCAATCATATAACAGATCAATATCCGTAGGTTTTGGCAAACGGAGAATTTTGAAATTTTGCTTGATCAATTTTGTTGTTAAACTCAAGATTATTTGACAATTTTGCGTGGTTGGAAGCTAATTTTGCCGTTTTCATAGTCAAGCTATTATCTATTCTACTAAAACATATCGCTTTTAGATACTGCTTAAAACAGCTTGATGAATGTTTCGTTAACAATAGTTGATAGTTCTTCAGTGATGTTTTCGGTCAGCGTATCATATTTCAAAGGTGAACCGCACGATCATCTTCGTCCACTAAGATGTAAAACATCCTGCTGCCAGTAATCATGGGAAAAGTTAACCACTAAGGAAGGTGTCGCTACACATTCGTGTTTATTCAGTTAAGCTTAGAGTTAGATCGATGAAGTGGCTGTGAATACGCTTGTTTCTTATGCATCTAAAATAAGCCCTGTGTAGCTTGGTTTTATGACATCCAGATTTAGTGCGTCAGTCGACAGTAGTCACTTGATTCTGAGACTAGCATGCGATGTAATTATTTAGATGCAGGTGATTTAGCTGACTGATAACTCATCAAAAGTCAAAACGTGGCGAACAAGCTCGTTTTCGGTGTATCATCTTCAGGCTTGTTCGCCACGTTTTGACTTTTGACGAGACGTCCGGGTATATTTGAACAACTGACCGAGAATTATTCCTAACCGTCACCAGTATTCATTTATACCACCCCAAATTTGCCACGACTCATCCTTAGAGTATCAAGTCAGGCCAAACCAAGTCAAATGAAGCTTTTGCTTCAGTTAACATGAAGACAAAAGTTCCGCTGTGCCATATGGACGAATTCGATTTGCTGATGACACACCGCTTTCATGTAAACAGCTATGTTCTCTGTATGATGAAAACAAAATCATTAAGTTTTTAGGGGGCGGGAACATTTTGGCAGACACTGTAGTCTTTTCATGCAAAAACTGGCAAAATGAGAGAAACTAGACGCTCAATACCACACTGTACGGCATGGGGTCGAGTCCTGTGCATATTAAACGACTGAATTTGAAGTGCAACGAGGTGAATTTGAATGAGGTAAGACTGAGGTAAGACAGTTGCTGACAAATGCAGAGCAAGTTTTCTTATATCCCGGGAAACAAACTGCTAACCTGAACGTGAAAACAGGTAAACTGCAGAATTACCAGCGCAAACAACGGCTGAATAACACATTCAGTGTGGGAGAATGCAAGCTAACGTCAAACTTGCAACCAGCATCATGGAGACCCACAAATATTCCATTTAATTTACGTAGTGTCGGCATCTACCCTAAGCACACATGAATGATAGATAACCAGGTAATTTCGAATCGAGAGCTTGGAAAATTCTTAAATACTGTAAACTGTCACGATCAAGAGTATAGACTGTGAATACGTGACAGCTGGAGGAAGAATTAATCGAATCGATAGTCCACCGTATCTCAATCAATTTGGGATTATAAGGTTCACAAGTTCGGTTGTTGTTACAGGGTGAACAAAGATCTTTGCGTGTTCGTTTCCATGTCTACGGTGGTGGGCGAAACATTGTGTTGGACGGTTCACTTGTGTGAAGAAAAAGTGAATGGAACTAAATAAAAGACAAATTCAATGAAGATGCTGACTGCAATCATTTCAACAACAAACATTGAAACAAGATTCTCTCACATATGTTCATCGAATTACCTGTGGGGCTGAGCTAGTACAACGCCTATGAAAATTGTAGTGCCGGTTGTTGCTCACGTGGATGCTGACTGGGTAATGTTTCAAAACTCTCAGTCAATTCGGCTGTGATCACAGGGTCACCCAACGCGCACTAATGTAAACAGATCATGATTGTGAAGGAGTTCTGTCTGGAAAGCAACTTACTTATTCCATTAAGCAATCTCACAGAATGTCCATTTAAGCGCTCACTCTCATTTGGGGCGAGGAGATGTGTCGATAAATGAGCCGGGCTGTGGAGTCTATTCTACGGAACAATTAGGTCTACCTTGAGTCGTTTGTAATTCACTGAGAGTGACCTAATTCTGCCAGTCTTTCTGAGCAGGTGGTTTCCCCGAGCCCCATAATTTTTCTAATGACTTGTCTCTGAACAACTTCAATAAGTCCCATATCCTTCCTAAGATAACGTCGATAAGTCTGCACGTTCGTCTACATGTGTGGAACGATTGTGTAGGCGAACATACTAAGAAACAATTCAGCCTGGACGGCCCCACAAATCCTTGCCCGAATGTTCAGTATCATTTGCGCCTTTTTAACCATGACTAGGCAATTTGTAGACAGACTTAAACTGTCTGTCGCTATAGTCCCTAGATCTCGTTCGCTTGCTGACACCAATAGCTGTGTGTTGTTAACAAGATAGTGGACACAGTTTTGATGGCGAACGTGCACGCGTGCATGCCTGTTGACAGAGAACGATGAGTTATTTTCTATGGATCACTGATGTAGGCAGTTCAAATCGTTTTGTAATGTCATTACATCCTCTGGGCACTCCGAAATTCGTGCTATTGGGATAGAGCAAAATCGGTGAGTTGACTGTGTTAGTTAGTTCAAGAACGAAGAGAATGAATGGCATGGGTCCTAAGATTGATTCACTTGGTACCCCTCTGTTGGCGGGGAACTATTCTGGCAGCTGACTATTCACCTCGACGTTCAGTCTGTGTTCAGTCAGATAATCCTCAAGCTACGTGAGTGAGCACGCATGGGACCATGACTATTGAGTTTCCACAGCAAGATGGAATGATCAACCCAATCGAGAAAAACCCCTTGTACGGCCTATCATTTATTGGTAGCCTTCACCCAAAAGTCACGAGCAAACAGCTCAGTACTGACACGGTAGCTCCCACGAGAGCCAGGTTGCTCTTAGTTGGTCAGTTCGAGAGCTTCAAGGAGGAGGAAGTAATCAGATAGCCTTTCCATTTGTTTCAGAGACCACTGAATGCAACGCTATTGAGTGATATTATACTGGGTCATCTCCGTATTCAACTTCGAAGACGGGTTTGGTTGTGAATTGTTTCCAGGTTTTCAGTAGGCGGTTATTTAACAAGTAGGAATTAAAAGTACGGTATGCAATTCTGATAATTCGATAGTTGAGTTGTTAGGTTCCCTAATTGGGTTCCGACCATTGTCATTGAAATTTATGAAACTACAATCTGTTTTTTCTTCCCATGTGCCCAAAAGTGGCCCGTGATGTGCAGTTATACATATTTGCATACTATTTACTCAGAGTTTTGGCTGCCTCAGCATCTGTTTTGGTAAATCCACCAGGGCCGAAGTGGCGTAAAAACAACAGTAGGAGGCAATTCCATTGCTTACAATATGCATAGCAGATGAACCTATATGAAGAGATTCATTGAGTGATAGCGGCTGAGTCGATGTTTTCGGGCGTACTTTGAGGCCGCCACCTCGTATTGGAAAGATGGTGAATCAGAGTTTTCTTTTGCTTTCTGTCCAGATTTGGTACTCGTGTGACGGGCGCTTAGATCAATATCAGGCGAAATTGTACTGGGTTTTGTGACAACATACAGCTGTCCCCACTCTGATATGGTGTTTTTTAATCAGCCAGAATGGTACCTGATTCCAATAGACAAATATGATCGGGTTGCGGGTCGAGCTGTATGCGCCTGTTTCATCGTTTCTTCTGTTAGACAGGTCATTCTCAGAAGTCGAATCGTAATTATCCAGATTACTAGGCGGGTTGATGCGAACAATTTACGCCGATGACTGTTAGAACAAGTAGACCAGTAAGAGACGCTGGAAGTCTCCATTGGTTTAGATTGTATTGCTCGAGTAACGACAACATTAGTTTCTACAGCAGGCATAACAATAATCCTGCGCTTAAGTCCATTAACTCTTTGGCAATCAGACGGCGGCTACAGACGTATGTATTTTTCTCTGTTAGGGCGTATCCTGATAGAGTTTTCATTTCTGTTGTGACTGACTTCTTGCAACGGCATTGTCTTCTCGAACTCTGCTACAGCCTGGAAAGTAATCCACAACGGTCGCAACATCAGAGTGCACCTACGGTCGTAGCTTTTTCATTAACTTTCCGTTCGCTCTGGGGAGATATAAAAAACGCAAGTGTTTAAAACATTTTACTTCACTTCTGTAGTGCTTCCGATCTGTTAGCACGACAAAACTATTCTCAGGCAGGTTGAATACAATTACTGATCGATGGATAACTATGGGCGAATTTAGTGCTTTCATCTTGAGAGTGCTTTTGCCCTGTCTTTGGCATTAACAAATAACCTTGAGGAGAAATACAGCTGGTAGACTATAATTTGGATGTGAATGATTTACTGTATCCCAAATTAATATCACATTTGTATGTAAAAAAAACATTTGTTCTGTAAGCGAAATTGTGTCGTAAATGTAAACTGAGTTACATAAATAGGCAAGCTTGGGAAAAAAAAGGCAAATAACTTTTTAGTATTTTACGGAATATCATTTTAATCCAAAAATTAATAGAAAACCCGGCTTCTGGCAATTAAAGAAACAGTCATAAAGCCAATCAAAATAAAACCGAACATTTTGTGTATATATTGTTTTTCGTCGTTATGGAGTTCGCCAGATGAGAGCCTTGCAAGAGCGATCCTTTCAAAAACGCTTAAGTTTATGGTAGAACAGGAAGTGAGTACACATCACAGTGTGTCTACTTTGACACAGATATGAGGCTGACAGATTACAATTCGTTGCCCAGTCATCCGTTAAGCAGCTTGTTTTTTTTATCGCATTTCGGCGAATTGTGTATATACAGATGATTCTTTGGAAACGTAATTTTTATGTAAATCCATTTCAGCTGAAATACCTGTCTACAGATGAACGTGAGCATAGCCTGAATCGGTCGATAACCCAAAAGTGAATGAGCGTGATAGTGGTTACAAATAAAAACAGTTAGTGTATTTACTTGTGAAAGTATACGCTCAATTGTTTCCTGAGAGGTCCAACAGTGTCGCAGAAGGAACTTCCTTATCATCAAAACGAGTCCAAACCCAAGTTTCCTGACTGGTGTCTAGTACATTGATTCAAGTTTTCAACGCAGAATATCTACCTCCGACTCTTGTTCATTTATTGAAACGGTGATGGAGGAAGGCTATTTAAAATTTCAATTGCTCGTATAATGTTACAAACCGTAAACGGTAATGACACGTTATACAATGTGTGGTGTAATAATGTTATGGTAAGGAACATATGTAAATTCAGCGTAATTTATATTTGATTACAGGTTTTTTTCCGTCCCTATAGACTGTTTAGTTAACCATTTTCGGTAGGAGCTAGCTGAAGATTCAATGTAGGATTGAGCGCTGTGGTCAGTTTTGAGTGTTATTTAAACTAATGATGAGTAGTAGGGGATTTTGATTTTCATATAGATTGAACATCACCCACAATTGATCGCAGCCGTCGCATTCCCATAGACTTCCCAGGTTAACCGAATCTTCTGATACTTTCTAGTAAAACTATATTGGGCAAAGCTTGAAAGAAGTTTAGGCAATCGATACATAATATGAAATACATCACAAACGTTTATTGAAGAATTCCCTAAATCCCTAAGCTTTCTAGCATGTGGTATTAAATATAAAACTATTACACTTTAATGTAACACACTGTTTCACCAAGTAGATGCATGCTAGCGTTATTCAAATGAACCCATCGGTGGCTACTACATTAATGTGTCCCAGAAAAACCTTCAAGACATCCCTTGGAAACTAACTCTTCGAGATATAAAATACTTTTTTATTAGAACCATCCTTGGAAGAAACGAACTTCATAAAACTGCACATAAAGTGCCTTATGAAGTAGAGCAGTTTCCCGCTGGTAACCGAATTACTAAGGCAGGCTTGTAAGAGGAAACGTTGTTTACGCATCTACCGCAAAGTTCGTTATCGTAGTGCACTAAAACCTGTTAGCAAGCAACTCTTGTAAACTGCTCTAGTATGTGACATTTGATCTATACCTGTAAAATAAACGCCCATCGAACGTTCGCTGAGGTATGTACAGAATACACATAAACGATGTCTCCTCCAGTACGAACGCAAAGCATTTACAAATGATTCCGCGCACACCCATTATACATCCTGACTCAATTACTGAACATAGTACTGTATGAAAGTAAATGCTAGATGGGGTAGCGATGGATAGTTTTGTTTTGTTTACATTCTAGTTTGCATTACTGTTGTTCATGTAAACTAATTATCTTTTTTCAACTTGATAAGGTACCAGTGATTGATGCTTAGTTGTATATTTTCATGTAGGTGGTTTGTAACAACAATCCATTGGTTCAGGTACAGTGCACATCAAGCACTGAAAAAGACCACGCTTATTTCTATCGACAACGGGATGGAGGTGAATCGAGTGAGGTAAAGCGGCAAAGTCTTCTGTCAGATTATCTCAGTAAACTGTACTGAATATCATAAATTTAGATGTATAGCACAGAAAAAAGAAACAGTCTAACAGCTTCCTAGTTCTTGTTTGTAAATCAATTACTAAACGGTCAACCTTACTAAATGTTGCAGTTCATAGAGCTGGGGAATATTATTACCGCTCATCCCCAAGTTTGATCCAATATCACTTCGGGACGGTAGCGTATTCAACGCAAACATTCACTTGTGAAGGCCAATCCGCAGTATAATCCGTTTTTGGTCAACCTAGGGTACATTAGGATTTTAACAGTATTGCTCATTGGAAAATGCTTTTATATGTATGGCTTGAACACTTAAAAATAATAGCACTTTTAGGGTTCAGGCAAATTTTTAGTTGATTTTCTACAACCGTAATCAAAGTTTGAACCCTGATCTACATTCAACTGGAGCGATCCTGCTGACAATTACGCTATTAAGATTAACATGAACACAGTCGAATTACTTCGTATAAGCAGTTCTTTGGTCATTTTCTGGAGACACATCTTTCCTAATATTTATTTATAGTAATTCTACAATTTAGACTCTTCAGTCAAATTAAGACAAATGAATTCATAGAAATTGTTGGGTCACTTAATGAATGGCGGTAAACAGTCGAAGACTTGGTTGATATACTACGAATGCTTTTTATATAAGATTTAGGATGTCATGTATTGTATTCGGATGGAATTTTCATTGGATCTTTCCGAAAACGGACGTTAGATTCAAGCTTCATTCTTGCCACAGCCCATCAGCCGGCTGCATGAAGAGCCTGTTTGAGGGCGAAATATGCAAGAAAATGTGAGTGATGCTCAACTTATCGTAACAATGGTCCTGAAAACATTCCAGGAGTAACAGAGAGCCCATGTTTAGTTTGACGATTCTTTCATAACCAGCCTGTCTTGTATCTTGAATTCGTGTCGGTCAAAATATATGGACATAGCATGCACTTCCCACCCCGTGAAGGAATATCCTTACGAAAAAAATCTTTGTTTTTTCGGAAGAGATACTCTCATAAGGAGAATACTGTGCCGTTAATACAGATTACCAAACCACCGTCGACTGTGAAAAATTCTATCACTTTACCAACATTTACAAATAATGAGATTTAAGAAGACTGTGAGAAACAGTAGGGTGTAATAAGCTGCTAGAAAATGATTACAGTAGCTTGAATAAACTTCTCGGAAACATGACGTAATTAGAAAGTAACATGTGTTGAAACTGTCAGCAAATGTCTTTTTCCTCATCCGGCTAACGCAGGTAAAACATGGTGGATTCAAAGGTTTGTAGAGTGAAAGGACAAATTGAGGGATAATGCTTTACTGTGTTGGCTAGAGCATGACGTGTGTTGGACTATCAGTAGATGTTACAAAAACGAACGGAAAGGCGGGAAATTAGATGAGAACAAAAAACAGTTGTATGCCACTTGCCAAAACAGTAAAGTGAGGTACAAATAAACAATCAAAACTATAACAGCTAAATCAAACAGACATCGAAAGACACAACTAGTGTTCTGTGGGAGTGTGTTAAGGAACTAACTGTAGAACTGTAAGATCGATTGCATTGTTGAATGGACCCGAACTCGTCATGGAAACAAAAAGCCGGGATATGGCACGTATACGACTAGCCGGTTGATGAAGCTGCAAAGAAACCTCAAGAATTCCTCATTTTTCTCAACTACTCACCCGTTGTGTCACACCTAGTTCACTAAGTAATTTAGCAGCTTGGCATCACTGACGTGAATGCTCGGATAGTTTATGTTAGAACTCACTAGTCTCACCGCTGAGCACAGCACTTATAGTATTTGCAAATGGTATGGCAGGTTTGTTAATTTGTAACAGAAAATTTTCCGAACAAAATATGTGCACTAACCAGTAACAAATAAGTGATAGGAACTGAATACCGGACAACTGCCATACCAGCCGAGTCGCCAAACCACATGGAAAACTCAGACATTTGAATTTTAACATCGTTTATCCAGTTATTTTACTATATAACTGTCAACCGTATGGCTCATAGGACTGATTGCCATTACGGAATTTCTTAAGCGGCTTCTGTCGAGATACAATTATGCCACTGTTGGACTTCGAAATTATATTACTGGCATAATCCCCTTCAGAAGGATATTTTCGTTTAGTGAGTCTCATTCTGCAAGTAAAAGCTATCGGACCTTTACAAAAAAATCTTTTGTCTATGAAACTGAAAATTCAGCTTCTCAGATGGTCGTAAATATCAAGGTATTGCTTACGTTTTAATGAGTTATCCACTGCAAATATTCAGAAGACAAACAAGTATGAAAGTGAATCACTTGCAATAAGTCTAGAATGGATCATGTTCTCACTTGAGAAACTACTTAAAGAAGAAGTTAGAACGCAAGTAGTGGGTATTATTTATTTTGACTGGGAAATAAAAGTGACAAACAGACAAGAGCAATTGTGTGAGCTTATCATAACTTGATATATTCTCAATTAACTTCAAGTGTTAATAAAATTGCCCGGTAGAAATATTATGAAAACATTTAAAAAATTCGCAATCAAAAACAAATTTACACCCACACACACAGAAGTTGTAAAGGTTGGAAATATCGTTACTTTCCGGTTACATAGTTTTTCCCAGTGTCACAGAATCAAAATAATTCTACTTTGAGTAAATTAGCTACGTTCACCCTATACATATGTGCGGCTTAAGGTGGACGATGTGCCGAACACGTATTTCAATCAGCCTACATCAGTAAGTTGCATACGCTTGTTCCTAGTTAGATAGAAATGTGTATATCTATGCATAAAAATATATATGCATAGTGTTTTTGTCTGCAGTACTTCTGTGCTCTAAAGAACCACTGTGCTTTGGTGACCACTTTGAAACAATCGATCCAGACTCTGTAAAATACGTTACATTCAGTGATTATAACCCTCTGTATAGAGACGGCTGCCACCAAGTTTTGTATGGGTTCTTGTTTGTGTTCAAAATCCGTTCATGTAACAGTCAAGTTCGCAGGTTGTTTGCCTGATTAGCCTCACTTTTAATGAATGCTAATCCAAACTTTGCGCAGCTATCCCATAGTGGTGCGTACCATCGCGAGCTATCTGCTCTAAACAATCAGTATTGCCTAGTTCCAGGTCGTGTCCGGCCCATTCGGTAACTGCAGTTCAGTCTTCGAATGAATTATGATAACGTGGGCTGATGACGACTTGATTTGTCAGAGTTTCAACAACATTCTATGCGAAAAGTAGCGAGTGCGACGCAAACGACTAAGTTTACTTCCGCAGCTCACGACAGTACATTTTACCCGCTCAATAAAGGTGGGTTCAAGTGAAATACAGGGAGTTTGTTTTGACAGCAATAAGACCACCTGGATATAACCGGAAAAACTCGAATTAAAACGGAAAAATGGGAATATTTTGCTTGAGAAAGAGCAGAAAATCAGGCAGTCCTCCCAATCTCAGCAGGAGGAAGATATCGAGCGGTTTAGAAAAGAAAGTAGCGACAAAATTTTAATGAAACGCAAGAGGCAGTGTCAAATACGGTGTATAAACCTCGGGTAACTGTTACCCGCATTTTCTTTTTTCAATTGAAGTAGGGAAAAAATCCCGGCCAGACGGAACATTACTTCAAGCAGGCAGATGGGGTTGCTTTTCGTGTAACGCTTTCTAACACTCGCAACACAACGCTAATCGAATAAAGTTCATCTGTCCTTACCGAGTGCTCTAAACTCAGTAACTTGTCCGTAAATACCACAAAGTGTGCGGATAAGGAGGAATATGTTGCACAGATTTTGTCCAGACAGTACGACCACAGAAACTTCCAAACAGTGACTGACTTGGAATATCGACTAACTCGAAACCTTCATTTGTCATACCTACAAGCAGTAATTTAGGAGCAAAACTTTAAAATCTAAAATCTGGCTATCCAGTAACACCATAATTGTATGCTTTAAGAGAAATTCAAATCCGAATAAACGCACCAAATCAGTTTTTTTGTGCAATATTGCATCTGAACACAAGCTGTTTCTACGTTTAGTTCAGCCCTAAACTTAAGGGGGAAGTTTGACACTTAGCCATAAAAACTCGATCGATTTGTTTGGTGGCCTTGATAGTCGGCCCAGTGGACGAATTAATGTGCCCGGTTCACTTTCCGTCACCACCTACAGACGTCTCGCTTCCTGAGATTAAGGATTTGATGTGGTCAGCTCGGGACGATTACTGTTGATATGAGAATTTTTAATGATTTGCTAAAACCTTTCTTACTAATCTATATGTAAAACGTAAGAATAGGCAACATTAGCAGAATGGTAGATAAGTCATAGTACACCCACTGAGGTCGATGCATGTCGCTTTTCTGTTAATCTTAGGAAGGTGAGTAGCCCAACAAATTTAGGGTATACCACCATAGAAAGACTAAGCGAGGGATAACAACATGTTTATGAAGTTTGTAAAAACGAATAAGGATAACGTGAAACGAATGTATACCACTTGTGCGAAGTTGACAGTTACCTGGGGACTTTCACGTGAACTGCCATTCCCATACATCTTTATCAACGGCATGGATGTCGACTCAATGAAGTCATCCATGTATCTTAAGCCAACCGACACTGGCAAGTGTACATAACTTACAAGTTTCTCGCCATTTAAAAACAGGAGGGTATTAGTTTAAGCTTTGTTAAAAAAACTAAACGGTATTTTTCAGTATGTTCTTCAGCCAGCAGGCTACGATTGCTCGTCATGGTATGCTGGATATCCGATACGATCCATCAATGGACAAATTCCGTGAACGTAAACAGTGAACAAAATCAGTACGGTTGAAAAGATGATAATCTACAGCGAAACACCATTTCAAAATAACTATTGTTCAGTATGAACTACACAACGCCTCAACGCGTTGATCACGGGCAAATTTCGTAGCTGAACTAGTGATAACTGCACGAATTCGCGAGATATTCCAGACACCTTCAATAAAGAATGTTAGCCTACAGTGGATTTATCAACTGGTTTGCAAATGCAGCTAGAGTTACATCAGTGGAAACGCAAGGTGTTTAAAATCTGAGGCTACACGGTCTAATTCATTCGTCTTAAATTCGCATAAAATCTCGGACTTATGCTGACCCAGTATCACGAGACTAAACTAAGTTTCAGATTTCTTGTTGTAATATATTGCACTAATCCTCATTTCATACGGTTTGCTGTGGACGTCGCAAATGACGGCCTCAAGCCACTATTATATGTGCAGAAACAATCATATGTATGTTCGTTTTGCCCGTACGCTCAATCTTTGACCACATTGGTCCACCACCAATGTTTTCCTCACCCCATTCCACTAGATATAAATGTGGTCTCTCATTTTGTTGTTCGATAGTTAAGAGACAATACGGAATGATAAAATCCACGAGATCCATCTTCCCAGTTCTATTTGGTAGACCACCATGCAATGCTAGGAGATACCGTGTGGGTGGTGAGACATCCGACTTTTCCAACATATTGACTGAAGAGTAGCCCATACGCACAGGAGAAGAGTACCAATGATAATCTATTATGTTCATTATGCGAGATTGGTGCGTACTTCTCATGGGGAAGATAATAGCCCCTGCATCGGACCCTCAGAAAGCAATGGAAAATTCTACCCTTGAAGGAATCAGGAGCCTCAATAAATATAATCGATTCACGTCATTGAATATTGAAAAGGATGAACACTCGGCATGAAGATGCAATTGTTGTAAATGCTACCTGCAAAAATTATCATGGCACATGAGCAAAAATCAAACAGGGTCAGCTAATAAACGTGTACAACGGGAGGGAGATTAATTTGCTCCACGGTGTCGTATGCACCCTGTTCATATTGAGGGGAAGACGTATAAGTAGATTGAGGCAATTCAGGCAAAAATCGGGTTAACTAGGCCAGGAGCTATTATCTCAATAAATTTATCGCAAACAAAATGGAATCTAGAAATAATACGCTCCATCAAGATAACAGTAGAGAAATCACCACAACCGTGCTTAGGATTTGCAGAAGTGTAATGGGCAAAATAATATAGCTGTGAGTAGGATGACGAGTTGAAGTTAAAACTCTGAAGTGCCAAACATAAAAAGAAGATTTCTCACCACTTTAAAAACGGCTAGTTCGCATGGTTAGGTTACAGGATTAAACGTAATGCGCAGATACTCGACAGAACCATGTCTGGAAGCAATCTTCATATGAGATTATTGTTGTACCCTTATTGACGCCTGTAGAGATCTAGCAACTTACGAGGACTGCAGTACAAATTCCTGTCAACAAGAGGATAGACACTGTTGGTAATTTCAAGGGACAGCGAAAGTGCAATCTGGTGTTTTATTTTTCAAAAATAGCAAATCGAAAATGTTTTTGTAGAAACAAACAAGTTTGACCGAAACTTGGGCGATTTTCCTCTTCTACTGATCATCGTATAGGTTGAACTTCACCCACGATTTATCGCAGAGTTTGACGCATTCCCATAGATTTTACAATCGGCCCCTTTCGGTCGAGGGGTCATCAACTGGAGTTAACAGACAGTAACTGTGTCTACTCTCGAGGCGATCGGACAACTTGATCATTACTCACAAGAGAAAGTGGTTGAGTGTTCACACATGATAACTCGGTGGTGCCTAATGTGAGGTTAATGATGCAGTGGTAAACAGGGTTGCTTCAGGAACAGCGTGGCCGTGGTTCTAGTCCCGGCATTGAAGAGGATATGCACTACTGACGAGGTCTAATGAGAATGAAACTTGAGTCTAGTGCTTTTGCTATTCAATAGGGGCGGACTGGAAAGTCTATTGGAATGCAACAGCTGCGATCAATTGTGGATGATGTTCAACCTATATGAAAAGCAAAATCACCTACTACTCATCTGTAATTTTAATGATCTGCTAGACAACAGAAGACAGTTGAACTGAATGACTACCAAGAAATTTAGCTTCTAAGAAACAATAAATATTTTAGTGACGTAAAACTATTAAGAATGACTGAACAAAAACCAGCCCAGCTGACCCATTCTACCAGCTGAGCATTTGCCCCGTTTGTGCGTGTTGTTTCTGTCATTGGTTCGAATCCAGCCGGTGCCCACACTTTCCGCAATCAAGTCTCTTCTAAATTATCAAATCTGCCAAACTACTTATCAGATTTTATGGTTCTTTCTTTGTCCAACAGTTTATAATGCTCACCTTACACTGTTAAGTAGGACAGAGTTGACAGAGTTGATGACCATTGATAAGCAATATATCAGCCGGTTGAAGAATATTGCAAAAACTACTAAAACCTTTGTCTACCTACGAAATCGCAGGAGAAGTTAGTCAATAGGCAAAATAATGTGTAGTTCGGTCGAATCTGAAAAACCACAGACTTTGAGATTAGGTAAAGCAAGACCAATGTGTCAGTGTAGTTTCAGCATAAGAATGTTATGCACGGTAACGTACGGGGTGCTGCTACCGCAGAATAAACCAGGCGAATAGTACATTTCCTTCAAATTCAGATTAGCTAAGTACATTAACGGAGTTCCGTGTCATTGATTCGGTATACAATATGGCAACTCTGTGTTAACCTTACGAAATTTTTCACACATTTTGAAAGGTTTGCTCTCAAGGAAACAGTACTTGCGTTATCCTTTGTATATGGATAGGATAAAAGCTAAAACTTCAAAGTTTGATCACGTAAGTTTGATTTTATTTGTAAGTGTAGTAAACAGACAGAAAGAGCACATGATGTAACAGCAATAAATTCGTTGTTAGTGTCTCAATATTGTCGCTAGCAGAGTTCCTAGAAGAAGCTGAGTTTCAGTAAACAGATCGACATTGCTTCAATACATTTAACGTTGACTCGAAATTTAACATTCTTCAAACTCATTTCTTACGCTGATCACCTCATTGTCTCAACTCATGTGGCTTAGGTCCAGCGAAGAGAGAACAATGCAAAACATGCTAAACTGATGTTCACAAAAATCTGGGCAATCCACTGATGGCTGTGAATCTAGATAAACAGGCCGATTGATAAGTGGAACCAGCCATTTCTGAATGTAAAAACATTCCTCTGTTTCCATAATAATTCTGGTATTCTCTGGGTCATAAAACTATGACTAAGACAAAGCGAAGATGCAAGCCGTGTGATGTTACGCGGATTACCATTTCATACATTCTGATCACACATGGACATGTAACCGAGTTTAACCATTAAGATAAGGTTTTACAGGACGGAAATCCTGATTTAAGAGATTAGGCAGACAGACACGGGAAATGTAAATCGAAGTTATGGGGATTCTGACTACCATGGCAGCCGCGACATGAACACAAGTTGTTTTTGAGCATGCAGTGAGGGATTTTGACGCTTGATAGACAAAACCTCATGTGACTGCAATATGAACTACATAAGTACAAACCAACAGCCAGCTTCTCATATCAAGCAGTATTTTCCAAAGCGGTTAGAAGCACAACTAGAAACGACAGGCGTGCTCATAGAGACTGACGGCCGACACTTAGAGTCGACATTACCAAAACACTTAATCCAAACAGAACACAGGGTGAAAGATTGTGAATTTTCAAGGCCATCGGAAACGCATCCTCCAGTCTGCTGAGAGTGTGGCTGTCAGGCATCAAAATTCTCCACTGTGTGTTCATAAACAGTCTGTGTTGACGTTGCGGCTGTCCTGGTAGTCCGAATCCCTTAAATCATGACTTACACCTAACGGAAACTTAGTTTAAGGTTTAGAAATAGTTACTTGTTGATGTGTGATCAGAATGTACGAAATGTACGAACACCATATGATTTGCACCCTCTCACTGCCTTATTTATGTTCGTCAAGAGAACGAATTACTATAAGTATACTGCCAGTGTTATGTTGGACGGAAAGCTGCCAGTTTTCCATAGTTTTCGAAACCCTCCAAAGAATAACCTGAACTTTTGACGTGATTTAAAACTGACAACGTTCGAACTTTTGCCCAGTGGGAAACCCATTTCGGTATAAATGATCCCACGAGAAACGTATGTCAGTATTACGTATTCTGATGGCGACTTTTCATTAAGGGACTGTAGTCAGAAATTCCGCTAGGAAACTTTGAAGCTTTCTGCTCGCTGGGAACATTGTGATAGGCAGCTAACTAGCAAAATTGTAGAATTTGTTGTCTTGACCTTTGTTTCAAGGTTATAAGATATCTTTTGTTTATATATTTTTGGCAGCTTTGCTGTTATGATGGAGTAGTACTATCAGAAAATCTCAACTCACGTGAATACGAAATGGACGAGCATTTGCAGTGCCCAATCTTGTGAGTAACCGTTTCTGTGTGTAGGAAAGTGGGAAATTATCTGTTCGTATCTCTTCTGAGTGAGGTAATAGATGTTCAGTGAAGTTCAGTTCCGACTGAACTGTCTCCTTCCGAACCTCTCTCGGTTCATCACCAGACTTGGGTTTTGCACATTTTGTACGCCTGCGTGGCCAATATCGTCGAGACTTTTGGACTGTCACGCGCTGATTGCTGGACTCTGATTCCGGACAAATTTGTCTGGTGAACACGAGGAGATCTCGCTGGAAGGTTAGCCCGAGGACGTCTAGATCTTCGCGCCCATAACGACAGCCACAGACGAGCATCAAATTCACCGGTTGACCTTCCAATTTTTGTGTGTCGAACCACACAATACCGTCTGCATACCAACGGAAAATCAGCGCGACATTGACAGTTTGTACAGGTGGAAATAATAAACAAATAGGGTGTAGCAATGACTGAGTGTTCCGCACCAAAGAATCTCAGTGTGAACACCAAATACCATTGCCAGTGTGAATTATGATTGTCACCCGATTTCAGTCACCTTTCACTTGATTCACAACTCAATCAACAGTTAATCTATTTACGCGTGTAATATCAACATCGACACTGTTCCTCACAGAATTGTAAACGACAGGATTATAGATGTTTTTATGATGTTACTACTTAGTTAAATGCAAAACCGCTGGGCTGTTCTCAACAGTGACTCTCAAGAAACACAATTTACTACTTAAGACGAACATTCTAATCCATTGATAATCCAGCATGCTTACTTTTACTGGTTGGTCAAGTATTCCTGCTCAATGTCATATGTCCGAAATGGTGATCGGATGCACGGTGTTGTTCAACAATCAACTAACGTCAAATCTCTGGTTGATGTATCACTAGTTTATTGACGGGTGTATTTGGTTTGTTAAATGGTTCGAATTTACACCTACTAAATGTATCGCAACCAAATGAACTGTATACTCGAGCACGTTCATAAATTATTATTTTGATCAAACAGTTCGCCCACTAATTAGGTCATACAGTCAATCAGCACTGGAAATTTGGAGGTCTATTCCAGCTGGTTGATGTGCATGACCACGTTGGAACCAGTCACTCCAGGCTTACAACGAGCAGCTATAGAACCGTATAACAAAAAATGTGAAACAGTTATTGCTTATAGAGGAGAATGACATGAGAATAAATGGAAAACTATTGGTTGTCTCTTTGAAGTCAACACAGTGTGGTAGAAATGATTGTTATATACGCCCAAATAAAATATATGCACTGTTTATATAATAGGTGATCAGTTTCTATCAGTGGCTTTTTTGAGTTTGGTCTCATATTACCTCCAACTCCCTACGTTTAAAACTTTGAACTGCCACAATCCATGGTGACTGGGTCGAGATGTAGAACTTGAAACATTAAAATATAGTTACTGGAGGATATGGTACGTAACGCTGTACACATAACTCTTTATATTTGAGACCAAGTTGATTCAGATGAGCTACCACTATTTCAGACGCTTTCTGAAAAAATAAGAAGAGCGTACATTGAACCACAAATGGAGGATTACCAGAGTGATAGAAACATTCGGAATATGATAAACTAACTGAAAATTAAAACGCATCTTTCAGGTTGAAAACCTTGACTCAGTTGCAATTATTCAGGGTTGAATACCCTTGGTTTCATGATATTATTCCACGGATGTTTTGTACTGGAATGTTTTTGATCTCATGGCTGACGAATAAGTCCTTCATTTGACAGTACACTTCAAACCAAGCGTTCGATGACCAGTAATTTTACATCTGTGAAAGGTCATCGTTTTCAAATGAATCATTCTGTATATGCTTGCATAACAGCGTCTCCACAACATGGTGTAGTTAACTTTACACTCTAGGTATACCGGGCTGAAAGACGTTTGCAAACGTAATTAGGTTTGTGGTACGCAATCAATGTCCGTAACTATTCATCAGTTTAACATTAGGATAGTTTTGAAATGCTGCGCTGTAACCTACTGAACATTAAAACTTAGTTTTCTGTATGAAACCAACTGTTTTGACTATACACAGATTATCTATTCAGAATTTCCGGATAAACAGACCATTTCATTAGATCGAAACTAAAATAACTAAACATTTTTTAACAATGTGAAAAAACTGCGACATAAAATGTTGTGTCATCATATGCACCATCCTAAGTTCAACAAACACAATGGACACAACCGTAAATATGGATGATTTAAACGCACTGATTTGCATCAGTTCTCGTTTTGCAAGCCTACATGTAAAATATGAATAGACCCGGTTTTATTAATTAAACAGAAAGGTAAATATAATTGAAAAACATTTCTGGCTATATTTTTTTAAAGTTTTCACAAAAAAGTTTTGAAGTGTAGCACAAATATAAACATTTTGAACCCGGTGTTCCTGGTTGCATTGACATTTATGTAAATATAAACTTTGATAAAATATTCAGGAGTCATACAGGTGTTAAGGTATAGTAGAATACAACTGTAACACACAAAGATATTCAGTTCTCCCAGTCCGTTAATAATGACGATGTTTATAAAGCCATAATGTAAACCAGCCTCACATACATGTTGCCAGGCTGACTGAAAAAGAGCTTGGAATATTACATTTAATAATTTAAACAGGTAGGACTATTATAATCAACCGTAAATAATTTACACATTACCCACTTCAGTGAAGATTGTTCAGTCTCAAATACTGTCTTCAGCAAATGAATAAAATCCTCAAAACTAAGCCCATAAACCACACGAAAAATGCAACAGATCCCAGTGGACAATGCGGTTGCGTATATCAACCCATCATATGTACCAGGCGATATTCGATTTCTTCGTGGGCATAAAATTATTTAAATGCATAAACGCCAAACAAAATTAGCCGCTGGCTTTTATTAAACGTGAAGTCTAAATCGGTATGTGATCTACCTTTTGGCAGAAAAGATGGGCAAGCTATAGGAAAATTATTATTCATCAAACTGCCATGCACGGCATTAATAACAAGTAAGAGAGATCTGACGAATCATTCAAAATCAAGTCGCCGTGATGATCGACACGTTTATTCTACCGGATATTGAGACGTTGAGAAATAATCGTTCTAAAATTGAGCGGCGCTTGACGCTCAAACTGTAACACAACGTGGATATAGTACTCATCTGGCAGGTAGTCACAGTTGTAGCGGTTGCTTGGTTCGGCATAGCAGTTCATCATCATCATAGACAGCAATATGTCAGTGGTTCACACTGAGGCTTAACTGCCACACAACCACGACGGAAAAAAGAGAGAAAAACATTTAGATGAGAAGAGAGTAGAAAAAGACGGGGAGGGGAATGGACCTAACTACTAAAAGTAGCTACCTCTGTATTCAAACGTACAACATCAGGGCGCCTACAAATTGCAAGGCAGTAGAGATAAAACGAAGCCTAAAACACCCTTCTTTAACCACATCTAACGGTTAGAGAAAATTGACTTTCAGTGTGAGACATCAAAAATTTAAATTAAACCACGCATATAGACTGTCTCGTAAACTGCATCACAGATTTGGCAACATGAGTGACACCGTCTTCAGTGATCATATGATGAACTACGTGCAAAACATTTGGCGTGGCCCAGTAACGTTTTATGCGAACGTTAGCATAACTAATGACAACATTGAAGGCTATAAAGTATTCAACCAACTCTACAGATTACACAATCATCCATAAGTATAGGTTGTAAAAGAATGGAGAAAAGATGCTTGCATATTCGTTCCTATATCTGCGGTGGTGGGTAAAACATTGTGTTGGACAGTTCACTTGTGTGAAGAAAAAGTGAATGGAACTAAATAAAAGACAAATTCAATGAAGATGCTGACTGCAATCATTTCAACAACAAACATTGAAAC
>JTDE01000110.1:58226-107462 GCA_014338405.1 Paragonimus skrjabini miyazakii | reverse complement strand
TCGGCTGTGATCACAGAGTCGCCCAACGCGCACTAATGTAGACAGATCATGATTGTGAGGGAGTTCTGTCTGAAAAGCAACTTACTTATTCCATTACGCAATTTCACAGAGTGATCACTTAAACGCTCACTCCCATTTGGGGCGAGGAGAAGATGTGTCGATGAATTAACCGGGTTGTGGAGTATTTTGTACGAAAGAATTAAGTTTCCCTTAAGATATCCGCAGTTAGTCAAGAACTGACGGAGGGTTCAACAAACCCCTGTTAGAAAGTTCAGTATCATTTGCGCCTTTTTAGCCATGACTGCGCAATTTATAGACGGACATAACTGCCTGTCGTTATGGTCCCAAGATCTCGTTTGCACGCTAACACCAGTAGCTTTGTGTTGCCCATGGTTTAGCGAGCACAGTTTTGTTGGCAAACGTGCATGAATTCACGCTTATTGACAAGGAACGATGAGTTATTTTTTATGATTAATCGATGTATGCAATTCGAATAGTTTTCCACTATCACCACATCCTCTGGACACTCTGGAACTCGTCACAGTTTCGTGCCATCGGGATTTAGTAAAAGTGGTTAGTTCAAGAAAGGAGATAATGAATAGCAGGGGTCCTTAAATTGATCCAATTGGGAGGCCGCTGTTGATATGGAACTGTTCTGATGGCTAACTATTCACCTTTACACTGAGTCTGTGTTCAGTCAGATAATTCTCAAGTCACATAAGTGAGCGCGCATGGGGACCATAATTATTGAGTTTTCACAGCGTGATGGAATTATCAAACTTATCAAAATTCTAGAAAAACAAAAATATGCCGCGTCAAGAAACAGTACTGACTTATACTCTAGAAACATTTCTGTATTACTAATTTTGATGGTGAAAACTGCTAAGATTTTTCTGGCATTGTAGATAACCACAATACAAATGACATACACAGAAATCCAGCAACATTAAAGAAATTTATCCTCATGAGTATATCGGTTTTAAACTTTTCAAGCCACCGCCAGTAAATCAGAATGTATGCGAGTTGTTTTAAAAGACTAACGTTTTCTGAGCGTGAGTAGTCGTGGACGTAATTTGTTAGTTGATCATATCTTCTCTCCGTTCGTATTGTACAACGGAGAATTACGGAAGAGGAGTTCACGCGTCTGACGGAGTTTGAAGATGTGATCAGTACAACCAAGATCGAAAAGAAACCCAGCTTGCATGAGTTTAGGTCACCACTTTCCAGATAGTCAACGCTACCGACTGGTTATGCATCCACGCGGTAACCTTCGAAGGTACATGAACCGATCATTACTGGTGAATAAGGAAGTGAACACAGTCGAATTTTCAATGATGATGTCGATTTTTTGATTAGTTAAGTTTTCCATTTTGAGGTTTACAAGTTAAAACAGTCGTTAGTCTGCTGAGCTCTAGATAAAAGAATCTGTTTCCCGTTCCTTTTAGCTACTGTTCATTCGAATGCTGGACATTTCTGAAGGTCGGCGTATTCTGAGTCATATGTTAGTTTACTGCAAGCCGAAAATCTGTCCGTGAACTGCCTTAAAAATAAATTTCAAAAATTCAATATACCGTGAGCCGTTTGCTGTCAACCACAGAAGAAAATCTAACCTGAACTCTTGGCCGAATGCCAAGTCCAGTGAACCATTTGCAAAATCATTCACGTGAATCTATAGTTCGCAGATCAGCAACTGTTCCCCTTGACAAAATAGGCTTGAAGCGGAAGGTTCATTCCTAAGTTCATGCTTCAAAACGTATTGCGGTGGTTAAGATGTGCATGTAACTTAAAACAAAACCGGCGCTGAAGATGATGCAACCAATCATCGATAGGAAACATGATATAGTCGAACGACTGTAGAGTTCATTTATCTATCGAAAGCCCTGCGGTAGCTGGTAACTAGGTTATCCAGTAACTGCGCTGTTACTACAGTGTGCTGTATTCTCATACTACAGAGGGTTGAGGTACGATTTTTTCGAATGTATAAGTATGTCAACAATTGAACCGGATTGAAAGGTACAAGTTTCGTTTTTAGTGAAGAAAGCAAACATATGTGGGCTGGGGTTTCTGATTTTATCAAAAGTGAGCACTCAGAAAATGGACACCCTTTGAGGCGGCATATAGTCAACTTTGTGAATGGTGACACAGAGTGAACGAGTTGCCGACTGAGTTCCAGTATTTCCTTGTAGTAAACGTGAAGCAATAACATTCCGTTATTGGTAAATCGACTGAGAATAACACAATGTTGCGAGCAAATCGTAATACTTAATGTTTCGACCACCTCGGGTGGCCTTCCTGAGAACTGTTATAATTGAAATCACACTAACACGCTAATGTGATTTCGATTACAGTACTCCTGAGGAAAATCATCCGTATTATAACTTCCACGTCACGTTGTGTTATTCTCAGTCGATCTACCAATAACCTGTCAAACACGACACTCAAACCGTTTGACTTCATTCGTAGTAAATTTGGTGCACATGTCCCACAACTGATAACATTTCGTCCTCCAAATTTGACTAACCAGGCCTGAATGTCGTCAGTAAAGTTCCAGTCCCAGATGGGCAGCAAATGTCAGTGGTATCATTTCAGAAGGATTCTCGGCACATTGAATTTTAGTATTATCTTGCAAAATTCAGTCACGTATATGCCTGCTAACATGCTCATATTTATTTAGCCTCTAGCCAATTGATTTCTACTTCAGATGAGTCCGTTTTTCAAATATGAAACATTGAGGGCTTTCTGCACTATCGCATTTGGCCCATGGTTTACATCAGCTATCATTCGTGAAGACATAGATCGATGTTTTGAGCCGTCGAGGGTTGCAACTTTGTTCAAGGAGCCAAAGACCTACTTACAAACGTTGGCATAACTTCCGACTGGAGCTCGCCTGATTTATTCCGCTGGCAAATGCAGAATGGTTTTCGTCATTGTGAGGAAACCTCAGGCAACATGTAGGTTCGTGGATGTTGCGCTTTCAACCCGCGCTCGGTTCATGTAAGTGCACAGAGGAATACAGCAGACAAATCTCACTCTCTTGCATGTCCGCGTCTGCTGCTGTCCCTACCAACCACGTTCAACAGCTTCTAATCCGTCTTACTGGTCACCGAAACGTCTTAGATCTGTCAGACAGAAGTGGCCCCTGCGAAAATCTAGTGGGCAATGCACTACCGCCACACTGTTTCAGAAGCACTGAAGAAATAAATAAGTAGAACTATTGTCTAGGTGACCGTTACCTTAGAGATTTTTTGAAGAATACTGATTGTTCTACACATTCCGAGTGACTATTTTTTGTTTCGTAACACACTCAAACAAAATTTATGAATTTGCTATATGGTCATTTTAAAGGAGTAATTAGGTGGACTGAAGTATTTCAAACTAAGTTTCTGAAAAAAAAGTTGCGAGATCTAGTTATGAAATAAAGAGCAACAAGCTACAAAGTAACTTCTACGCACCAATCGCTATGAAAGTTTCAAAAACTTGCATCTGTTTTGACTAGAACCAATACTTGTTTGAATTCAGATTAACTACGCTGATGAGGAAAGATGAGCCACTGTTAATGCGGCCCTCCAGATGCGCTGATTAAATTCTCAGTTAGGACGAGCTGGTAGAGAAAATGAACCCGAAGGAGATAAATTTTTCCAAAACTCCTACACGGTGTTCGCATACACAAAAACTGTATCACAATGACGTTTTGGTTAGTGATGTTTGTTCTCTGAATTAATGACCAACCGGAAACCTGAGAATACGAATACAATGTTGCAAGTAAGCTTCTGTAAAGCCTCCAGTGAGTGTCACTTTAGCATCACCCTTTCTTATACATTTTCTGGGCAGCGTTCGCAGGACCGGTTCATTTCACAATAACCCACCTTAATTAGTGGATCCAGCAGAAATATTTCTCTAAGAATACGCCAGGGTGAGTTCTTTATTAACTCTCTGATTACGCGCAAACTCTGGCAACAGGGCAAATGTGATTGCTTCATTAGTATAGCTTACCTTTTTAATCATTGTTAAATTATTTTTGAATATTCCATTATCTGTGAAAGATGCTGCACACAGAAAAGAACAACTCCCAATCAACAGTAATTATCTAGGATAGTGAATTCAAAGATATAGGTGAGTTGTTACTGAGAAGAGTTGGGGCAGTTCCACACTAACACTCAAGGTTAATATGGTATATCTCCAACAACATCTGCGAAGTTATTTTCGCTAATGATAATATGCAAAGAAAACGTTGTTTGACATAGAAATAGGGAACGCATTCCCTTGAAAGTTTTCGATTACACACGAAAGAACCCAATGTAATAGCGAAAAAATTCAGTTTTCGGCAAATGATTGGTAAACAACTAAAAGAGGACAATTCCAAAGAAACGTGGTTGAGCTGACAAACATAAATCTGTAAATGTGTGCAATATACCAACACACTTTTAAGCAGTCGCTGTTCGTGAGTATATCATATATAGCATTGTGTCTGTTATGACCTCCAAGAGTCAAACACTTCGTCATCAAACTTCGTTTTATGGTTCGCCGCTTGAGATGGCAAACAAGACAAAAAGTAGTCTATACCGGATACGGCGGCTTATGGAACTGTGAAGTCCACAGGATTCATCTTTCTTCGGGTTGTTTTTTATAGCGGATGCAGGACTTACTTACTACTTCAACGACTGTTGTTTTCCAGCCTCAATACAAATAACTTGATTTCATTCAGGCTGTGATAGGCATTTAAATTCACTTTGAACTTCGTGACAGTTCTGACATATAGTTGTGCGAGAGTGAGACGGGAATGACTTTATCAGCAGACTGGCAGGGAAATACTCCGTAGGAATGTGAAATCCTTGGGTTACCAAGTCAGGCGTGAAGGGGAGCGCCACGTTACCCAAAAAGGAGCGTCTCACTGATAATTCCCATTTGGCTTAATAAAGGTATGGTTACACATTACAAATAACTGGAGTGGGCGTATGTGCTAATATTCAACCTAAGCTGAATTTCATACATTTATACATCTGGTTTGTTGGGTGTGCTCGTAATTAATATGTATCCACTTCTAACTACCATCAGGTGCTCATGTGCAGACAAAACCTTTAAGCCTGTAACTATTTCTGCAGTTAAATGCATACTTGTCGTGTGGTTCTAAATGACGACGGTTGAACTGATAAGCTCACAACCAAATTTTCAAATAAACTATGAATTAAATGGAGTCATCTGCTTTTAAACTACTGAAAGACATCGCAGCTCGTTCGATGCAAACAGGTGCTACGTCATAAAGATGAGGATTTGGCTGTTTCTTCCAGGATTACAATTGCATAAAATCGTCCATCCAATTTATACACAACCGAGTTTCGCTCTTATTAGAGCTCATCAGTAGTGCATATCCTTGTCCGGATCTGAGTTTGCACTCTGACCCTCATGCTTGTGAGAATAGCGTGTTAATCAAAATGCCAGCAACCTCACAATAGGCATGACCAAATAATCAAATTCAAACGCTCAACCACAACCTTGTATGAATAGTGTTCAGCTCACCCGATCATTTGAAATGCCTATTGTGAGGTTGCTAGCGCTATGGTTCACACACTAGTCTCACAAGCACGAGGGTCAGAGTGCAAACTCCGATCCGGACAAAGATATGCACTACTGATGAGCTCTAATAAGAGCGAAACTCGAGTCTAGTGCCTCCTTTCGCAGTGGGCTAGCCGAAAGGTTTATCTGAATGCAAAGGCCGCGATCGAGTGTGAATGGTGTTCAATTTTGAAATGACCTAAACCCCCGAATCTTCACTACTGATTCTACACAATCCACAAGACTAAATCACATCGAAAAGAGATCAAAAGCGAAACGATGTTTATAAAATTGTTCTGAGTTCCTAAGATAAGAATGTAAACAGAAAACAGCTTAATTAGTCCACACCAAAATAACAAATAGTTTCGTAAATCAGAATTCAACAACGAACCACGTGTTAACTAAGTGCACACTATAAATTTAAATATAGTAGTTTAGTAGAAGCAATGTCACTACCAGTTAACCTCCAGTAACTTTTCTTTGAGTAGTTTTCTCTCCCTATTGTGTTTTTAAAGTTCTTAAATTCATTCTTCTGGAATAAAAAAATTAACCAACAGTAGATTGGACAACAGTTCAGTTGTAGGCAATCCTATAACACGAAACCTCACTTTGAACCAACTGGTTGTTGCTTTGTTCTGTTTTCAAAATAATCTCAGAAGTTTGTAAAAACATAATTCAAGCATATTTGAGGTCATGACCTGCATTCCTCTTGAGAAATAAGGGGTGGAGGGATGTCAAAGCCGTTTTTGCAGTCTTTTTTTAACGATTCAACGAGAACGCACAGTCCGTAGAATCCGGTTTAATCAACAACATCACACGTTCAGACGCGACCTTAGAAATCATGTTTTATTGCAAAGAACAGAGAGGGTTGAATGAACAAACACTGGCGTAAGCGTTGAATGTGGGGTGCAGTTTCAGTAAACGGGAAATTTGCCGCGTGTTGTTTCTGTCGTTGGTTCCAATCCAGCCGAAGTCCCGGTTTTTCACACATGGATCTCTTCTAAACGGGAAATGGTTGTTGGAGGAAGCATGTACCTGATCTACATCAGGTGTTTAACGAACTGAATTATGCTTCACAGTAACTTCACTTCCATCTTAAGACGCATAAGTCGATCATATAGATTAAACACCACCCAGGATTGATCTCAGCTGTCGCATGCCCATAGACTTTCCAGTCAGTCCCTTTCGAAAAGAAACACTAGATTCTGTCGGTCATCGATTGGAGTTACCAGGACAGTTACTGTGTCTTCTGTCGAGACGATCGGGCAACTTGACCATTACTCACAAGCGAAAGTGGTTGAGCATTCACATACGATGATAATTCTGTCGTACCTAATTTGAAGTCAACACGGTTTCCTCGTGAAAGCGTTCCCGGAGTTCCAGACTCGGCAGTGGCAAGAAAAGTTACTATCGACGAGCTCTAATGGAAGCGAAACTCGAGTTTAGTGCTTCTTTTCGAAAGGGGCCGACTGGAAAGTCTATGGGAATGCGAAAGCTGCGATCAATTGTGGGTGTTGTTCAATCTGCATGAAATCGTTGATTGTCAGGACTTACACCACCGGAACATTATTAAAGTTAACCCTTCAGGTAGAACTGATAATCTTGCATGAAGGTAGGATAAATGTATGCTGCTTGGAGAAGTGAGATCTTTACAAAGTCACTCTAGAGGTCGAATGCTTATAATTGAATTCAGACCAGTGGAGAGCGAGGAAGTTATCGGATCCGTTGGTAGCGGTAAATTGATTCTGGAAGGACGTTAGACACCATGTTAAAACATTGCATCCTGTATCAATTGGATATTGTAAACCAACGACCCTTATTATTTGTATTACTAATGAGTAGTTTGGCAGATTTACGAATTTAGATGAGACCTAGTTGTGAAAAATCAGGGATCTGGCTGGTCTCGAACCAGCCACAGAAACAGCGTGCTCAAATTAGGCAAGAGCTCTACAAGCTGAGATACGTGGCTACTCCAGGAACTCGGAAACTTCACATTTGAACCCGGTTTTCCATCCATTCCACTGACTCGTATGGAATCCACCAAGTCATCCAGGGGACCGACTTCCCCGGCAGGATTTCTCGAACAGTTCACGCTGGGATCCATTAACGCCACTGCTGAGCATGTTCTTTGGGGAATACATTTTCTGAGTCATGACGGATCAGATGATTTTTCACTTCTTCAAGATTGCGATGTAATTTATGGCGAAGACTGCTATTTTCTTGGGTGAAGTCCTGGTCTTCTTGATTATTTGATATCATCACTGGAAATGTACTGGTATTTACTACTATAATTGAACTCCTTCCGTGGATTACATCTTACCCCCTGCCTTCTTTCGTTATGTGTTCCTGAAATTTTTGTTCACCAAGCTGAGATTGTTCTAGTGAAAAATGTCTCGCATTTCGTCCGACCAATGGAACAATCGACCAACAAGTCAAGCCTTACCACACCATAAACACCTTCACTCATATTTCCTGGTGTCAGTATTCTGGGTTCCCATTGCTTACAGGATGTGTGGATGGCTCCATAAATAGTGCAATGGAAAACATTTGTGGTGATATTTGTGCGCAAGTGTTCCCTGGCTTCAGTCATTATAAGAGACCTATCCAGCTACCAACTTCGTCAGCCGTGTATTCGATTCCTCCCAAACAACGATATTGAAGGCTAGAAAATTGTATTCATAGTTCACTTCCTCGGGTCATTTCGCTTCTTCAATGTAACGATGACTCGTAATTATCCAAGAAGACGACATCCCAGTTCACACGCAATTTACCATGAGGGTTCGAATATTTCTTATGGAATTGAGACGTTGAACTGGTTGACTTGCAGTTTTTACCTTAACCACACAACATATAGATGAGATTGTTGAAACTCCAAGCATGCAAAAATGCTAAGTTGCACATTTTGATGCTCAAAATGTGGATTGTTTTGAAAGAGCTCGATTTCCAAACTACTACGTATCTCCGTTGAAACGGCTTCTCATTCACTGGCCGAAATGGTACAGAGAATTGACAGCGATACGTCGTACTGTTTCAGTGAAAAACATTCGCTTAAGTGACATTTAAACCATTTCTGTGCAAAACACTTTCACTATCGATTTTATTCAAACGAGGCACAAGTTTTTACTGCTTTTATTTAAGCAGAATAATTGTTCTGTACGTGATAACAAGGAATCTCGCGTTAAAGAAACAGTAACTTCGTACTGATGTGTAGACATAAAAATGGATTAACAGGGTTCTACGGTGGATTTGACGAAAAGTTTCTTGAGATCGCATCGTTGTGATGGTTGTTGCAGGTTGTAATGGATCTCACATATGCACCCATTTTGTCAACGTATATTGCATCGATCGGCTACTCTGTTCCAACTTTATTTGGCATCTACACCTATTTCTGATAGCATCCACTCATTTACTTTTACGTTAAAAATACCAATGTATACATCAGAATAGCACAGTAGTGAACAAAACAGACATCACACATGGTCACCTATTTTCTGTTTTTCAGATCTGATCTATAGAACTTTGTCCGAGACCTACATGTTTATCGACTTCATTTTTCTACTCATTAAAGGCAAACAGTATATGCAAACTTCTATTAATTGTCCATCTTTTTCTGTAATTCAAATGATATGAAACTGTAAAGAATTACCACTCTTCCTTTCTTGATTTTGTTGAGGAAAGATTCTGTGCTTCGTGTTAAACATTTTTAAGCACCTATTACACGGTAGCAGAAACTCCGGAGCGGTTTCTCTTTCCAACTCGGTGTATGGGGTAAATTTCAGTAACAACCCTTTCTGGCATGAAACCCTTTTGGACTAGGCTTCTCTATATATTTGTCAGTATCTGTAACTCAGTTCGGATGCTAACATCCACTTCCTCACAGTTAATTCGACTATATTTTATTCCCACTTATGATCGTTCTATACACTACCCTGCTTAATCTTGAGTTAACTACGCAGCTTGATCATTAGCCAGATTAATTGCCACTGATTCTGACTAGAAATTAAAACATTATCCTCAGTATCACGTTCACATAACTCGTCTGTTAAAGGTGCTATTACGCAGAAAGTTTAAATTCACCTCTCGAGATTTATAAGAAAATGCTGTTGGTTTGAGCTGACTAAACTCTGGTCAACTTTAGTGTTTCTGTGTATGGCCCTGAACTTTTGGTTATTTAGCCATATATATCAACTGAGTAGTCACCGTTTTAAATACAAGATGCGGGCACAACTACACGAAAGTGATGAAACTATGATAAAATTATGTAATTGTTTCTTACAAAGCGAAGTGATAAATTAGTGAGTGAAGATAATCTCTCCTATTCATCAAAAAACTTGTATGACATCAACAGTTACACTGTTCATTAGCCGATAAAACAATGTGCGCATGCGCGATTACATATAGAGGCTCTCACTCTACAGTTTTTACAGAACAGTATAAAGTTGGTCGAGTGTGACCATGAAATGTCACAAAATATGAAAGTTTCCAACTAGAAGTATGCAAACATCCTCACAGTTGTAGCCATTTTCTTTTTATAAACAGCTAAGATTATTAGTAGTAGGTAATGTGTCACTCTTATGAACCTAATTTCAAGGAAACTATTCTAAAGCTTGCCCAAATCTCGGTTAAGAAGAAACTGCTACCTGAAGTTGTTATGGAAATATGCTATAACACATTCGGTACCGTTTGTGTGAACTATGCAACAGTCGTTATATGCGACAATTTTGAATTTTTGCAGACATTTTTAAGAAACTTGAAAGAAGATAATCTGGACACAGTTTAAGAGCTTAATGTTTAACCGACTAGTAGATGATGCTTTTATAAGTTTTGTATGAATTGCCATGCAGTAAATACTGTGGAGTTAAAAAGGTGTACACCATAATTTATGTGTTGGTTTAACCAGACACAAATACTCACCTTTCGCCCACTTAAAATAAACGCACATCGGAGAAAGTAGGTGATAGAATGATATTGGGAATAATACCCTGGTTTTTTACATTTCACTCTGATATACAACTAATTAGAATCGTGCAATATGATTAACTCCAGCTGTGATACCTCACGAAATCTCAAAACCTGGAATGAGAATTTTTCTTCTTGAACTTTTGAATAAGTGATAGTCATTACAAAAGGACGGGGCGTTTCTCGTACCCCCACGCTACCGAATTGAGATCAACTGTTATGCTGATGCCTTTCTATATCTATAAAAATTGGACAGCATTAACGAGTTTAGCTAAATTCTTTCAAACAGAACTATTGAGTTCCAGTATTAATTGTTTTAGTGAGCATCGCTAAGTTACACACTTATCAAAGCCAACAGTTACATCAGGGCCAACAGTTGATCCACATGACCTAGTCATGTCGACCGTTGCAGTATTAGTTACGTATTGGGCATAACGAAAGTGTTGTGTATACATGTTCAGGGATATTCAAACGTTATTAGAGTTTTTACTTGAACTCTAATTGTAAGTTGCTTATTTTCTTCAAACATTTGCGATGTGAAATTTTGAAAAAGCCAATAAGTCGCAAACAATCTTTTCTGGTTTGAAAATTTTTGATAAACTTTGAATGAAATCCTATATTCGATTACGAAATGCGAAAACAAATGGCATTAACTGGAGTTTCTTCAATTTATTTCAGGATATGCGGTTTTCTATACTAGGGGTTTATTGTCACTGCATGAGTTCTTATAATCCGGTCTTGGTGGATTTTTCGTGACAGGTAATCTCAGTCAATGATGTCAGTCTCCTTTATTTCCTCAGCAAAGTAAGTTCAAATATATTTTTAATTGAATCATTTTGTTATTTAACATCACGTTCTAAAAAGAATGAACATAAGGCCATTACTAATCAAATCACTGCTTTGAATATCGTCAGTTATAAGTCGTTGTTCAATTGACCTTGAAATAAATCAATTTGCCCTATTGCCTTCTGCGCCCAAGTGATTTACAAAGCAATCAAGTACACTGAGTGTAACAAGGAGAAAAAATATTACTGTGAAGCCCAGTCTCTGTGTTAATCGTGGAAGTACGCATCTTGAAAGTCTTGGATGTATACTTGAAGACATTCTGGGAGTTTGAAAAACCCCTATTCGTCACAATTCCAATAGGAGATAGCGGCCTGAGAGTACAACAGAAAACACTGACTTAGCCCTTCTCACTCCATGAACCTCCTTATATAAGTTCATCTGCTTCGCATATTGTAAGTAATGAAACTGCCTTCTAATATCGTTCTTTCACCAACGCGGCTTCACTCTCTAATACACTGAACGGGTTTCGTTACCGCTGTTTCCTTTTGGACCCAATTGTAGCAGGCATCATGGAGACCTGGTGCATGGAAGAAGTGAGAGACAACGAATTGTCCATCCGTGGTATGACAACATTTCGAAAGGATAGGAAAATCGGTGAAGGAGGTGGTATGGCTCTTTATTTGGGATCGCATCTGTTGATATCAAATATTCGTGACGGGGTGTTACTGGATCTTCCAGATTCAGTCCGGCAAGTGGTCGAGGTCACTCAACACTTCGTTTGTTTGATTGGTGTGAGCTGCAGATCGCCTTCTCCGCACATTCATGTCACGACCTTGTACAATGTTCTGTACACAGCAGTATCCGTAAGTTATGCTCCGACAGTAATAATGAGAGATTTTAATCAACCGGAGCTGGATTTCACCGACCATTTATTCAATACTTCAACGACTTCCTTTGCTAGGAATTCCTTCGAGGTAGTAATGAAGGCTGGACTGCGTCAGTGCGTCCAGAACCACACGAGGTGGCAGGTTGGCCGTGTCATTTTATCTTCATCATATTCTTACCAACGAGGTTGATATATTGAACAATCTAAATATCAATGCCCCATTTGGTCGTGGTGATCAGGAGACAATTGAATTCACTTGCCTACGAAGAACCAAACAACATTTTGCGCAAATTACGAGTATAAATGCTTGTCACAATGCAAATTTCGCAGAGCACAGCTTGATGAGATTGAGTGACCCGGAACCTTCACTACGATCCCCCTAAATGATCACTGGCGGCTCATGGTTGAAGAAATATCCGATGTCGTCAACAACTATGTTCAAGTAGTGTCCTCAACCTAGTAGAAAGCGAGGATGTTAATGGAGTGGAACCAAGCGTCTGAGTAAATTGAAACGCTCAGTCTAGAACAGGCAGCAACTAGAGTAAACTGCGATTTGTTAAGTATATCATATGGTGCAAACACACTGCGGCTACTAACTGAGGAGATCGATTTTGCTATTGAGACGGTCTTAATTAAATGCTGAAGATGGATCCTATGCAGGAGTGAGGTTGACATTTCGCAACTGCAGAATTCTGGTGAATATATCAAAACAGATGCACAAGCGACCAACATTCTGGGTAAAGAGTACATAAAAATACATAATTGCAAATCACGAACGACTTTCAAGTGAATAGGCGCTAATTTAACTGAATTGCCTCAAATTTCAGTCACGATCAAAAATAAACTTAAAAAAATACTAACACCGATCACCCGGTCCAGATCTGATATCCCATGTCGTTCAGAAAACTTATACCACGGAATCACCAAAAACCCTTACGGTACTTTTCAATCGCTCCTTGTTCGCTGGTCGTCAACGGAATGCCTAGAAGCGATTCGCAACCGAACCCATCTTCAAAGACGGATTCAGAGATGATCCAGCAAAATGTCACCCAATGGCGTTGCGTTCAGTGGTCTTTAAATTAATGGGAAGATAACTAAATGAATCCCTTCGGGAAAAGATGGAAAATCATGGAATCGTCAAGGAGGAGCAATATGGTTTTCAAAAATTATAGTCATGCGCAACGAATTTTTTGATTGCTCGTGATGTTTAAACGAAGGATGTAAAAGCGAGACTGGCCATAAATGGCTTCCAAGTTGACTTTTCCAAAGACACAGATAGGGTTGATCATTCCATCTTGCTGTGGAAACTCAATAGTTATGGTCCCATGCGTACTCACTCACGTGGCTTGAGGATTATCTGACTGAACGCAGACTAAACGTCAAGGTGAATAGTCAGCTGCCAGAATAGTTCCCCGCCAACAGAGAGGTACCAAGTGAATCAATCTTAGGACCCATGCCATTCATTCTCTTCGGTCTTGAACTAACTAACACAGTCAACTCACCGATTTTGCTCTATCCCAATAGCACGAATTCCGGAGTGCCCAGAGGATGTAATGACATTACAAAACGATTTGAACTGCCTACATCAGTGATCCATAGAAAATAACTCATCGTCCTCTGTCAACAGGCTTGCACGCGTGCACGTTCGCCATCAAAACCGTGTTCACTATTCTGTTGACAACACACAGCTACTGGTTTCAGCGTGCGAACGAGATCTAGGGACTATAGCGACAGACAGTTTAAGTTTGTCTACAAATTGTCTAGTCATGGTTAAAAAGGCGCAAATGATACTTAACCTTCAGACAAGGATTTGTGGGGCCGTCCAGGCTGAATTGTTTCTTAGTATGTTCGCCTACACAATAGTTCCACACATGTAGACGAACGTGCAGGCTTATCGCCGTTATCTTAGGATGAATATGGGACTTATTGAAGTTGTTCAGAGACAAGTCATTAGAAAAATTATGGGGCTCGGGGAAACCATCTGCTCAGAAAGACTGGCAGAATTAGGTCACTCTCAGTGAATTACAAACGACTCAAGGTAAACGTAATTGTTCCGTAGAATAGACTGCACAGCCCGGCTCATTTATCGACACATCTCCTCGTCCCAAATGAGAGTGAGCGCTTAAATGGTCACTCTGTGAAATTGCTTAATGGAATAAGTAAGTTGCTTTCCAGATAGAACTGCTTCACAGTCATGATCTGTTTACATTAGTGCGCGTTCAGTGACTCTGTGATCACAGCCGAATTGACTGAGAGTTTTGAAACATTACCCAGTCAGCATCCACGTGAGCAACAACCGGCACTACAATTTTCATTGGTGTTGTACTAGCTCAGCCCCACAGGTACTTCGATGAACATATGTGAGAGAATCTTGTTTCAATGTTTGTTGTTGAAATGATTGCAGTCAGCATCTTCATTGAATTTGTCTTTTATTTAGTTCCATTCACTTTTTCTTCACACAAGTGAACTGTCCAACACAATGTTTTACCCACCACCGCAGATATAGGAACGAATATGCAAACATCTTTTCTCCATTCTTTTACAACCTATAAATCTGTGTACTTATGGACGATTGTGTAATCTGTAGAGTTGGTTGAATACTTTATAGCCTTCAATGTTGTCATTAGTTATGCTAACGTTCGCATAAACTTTACTGGACCACGCCAAATATTTTCCATGTAGTTCATCATATGATCACTGAAGACGGTGTCACTCATGTTGCCAAATCTGTGATGCAATTTACGAGACAGTCCATATGCGTGGTTTAATTTAGATGTTCGATGCCTCATATTGAGAGTGAATTCTGGCTAACGATTTGATGTGGTTATAACAATGTGCTTTAGACTATGGTAGGTTTTAATTACTATGCCAAAGCAAATAACGTTTCCGACTGTGACTACCAGCCATATGAGTACTATATCCACCAGCGCAGAAGGAAAACATATGTTGCGATATGTTAACATTTCGTTTACTCTCATCAGTCGCAAACGTAAAACATGCAATTTATATATGACAGACAATTAGAGATAGACAGGGTATGGACACGCATACAATCCTTATTGTACAAGCGGTATGTTGACGATATTTTGATTTTCACGGATACTGATCATTTTGATTTATTTTTTAATCTTCTTAGATCTATTCACCCGAATCTATCATTTTCTCACGAAAAGAAATCAAACGACAGTTTAGCATTCTTAGATGTAGTCATCACTAGGTGTGGGGGTGGAAAATTACAGCGATCGATCCATCGCAAAGCAACATGGGCGGACAATATCTCCAGTTCTCCAGCTTTGCCCCGATAGCATACAAGAGGGGTTTGTACAAAACTCTATTTCAGAGGGCAGTCGTATTTGCACTCCCGATAAGCTGCGGAGTGAACAAGAAATGCTGAGGAAAACGCTGTTGGCAAACGGATATCCTGAAAAGTTCATAGATATTCACAGCAAGGCGTCCAAATGCAATGGACCAGTGCAAACAGCTCAAAAGAAAGATGTATTTATATTTTTGCAATGCAATAGCGATCATCTGGCGAACGACATTAAGCACAAACTGAAGTGTGCCCTATCCCATACGTATGCGGCTGCCCAATTAAGCTTGGTTCAAACCACCAAAGTACTCGCTCGACACAATCGCGAACGCAGTCTGTCTGACCATTCTGTCTCTCACGTTCTCTATCAGTTCACCTGCAGTCGGGGTGACATTTACATAGGCAGAACAGACCGACAGTTATCTCAGCGTGTGGCTGAACACGTCCCAAACTGGTTAAAACAGCGCATGACACAACAACCGGAAACCGATGAATCTATTACTCGAAGCCCCGCATCATCGATTGCCAGACACCTCATGATAACAGGTCACCAGGTGGTCCCACTTAACTCTTTCAAAATATTGTTGTGTCATCAGAACCCGAAACTACTGGCCTTTAGTGAAGCTATGCTGATTAGAGCTCACCAGCTGGCGCTATGTGCACAAAAGTGGGTGAAGCAACCTATAGGGTTGCCGTGGTGGTGATGACATAATACGTGGTGTGATTGTATGCGTGTCCATACCCTGTCTATCTCTAATTGTCTGTCATATATAAATTGCATGTTTTACTTTTGCGACTGATGAGAGTAAACGAAATGTTACCATATCCACGTTGTGTTACAGTTTGAGCGCCACCCGCCGCTCAATTTTAGGACGATTATTTATCAACCTCTCAATATCCGGTAGGATAAATGTGTCGATCGTCATGGTGACTTGATTTTGAGTGATTCTTCAGATTTCTCTTATTTGTTATTAATGCCATGCGTGGCAGTTTGATGAATGATTATTTTCTTACAGCTTGTCCATCTTTTCTGCCAAAAGATAGATCACACACGAACTTGAACTTAAACCGTCCAACACAATTTTCAGTTAACCGGCACAGAGACAGTAACGCATATGCAAAGATCTTTTACCCTTCTGTAACCACCTATAAACGTATGAACAGTCCAATAAAGATCTTATTTACTTCCGATCCCCTTTGTTAAGTTCACCGCTATATTGGGAAATTAGACCAATAATACCGGTTAAATTCTTCTACGTGAAACAAACTAAAAGGCGTCAAACTTCCGAATGTTTATGTAAACAAATTCCTAGGCACAATTAATGCTTGCTATGTATCTTTCATTCCGACCGTATGAATATGGATTAGCGTGTAAGATAACTTCTAAAATGTGGTTAACATAAGCCACCCAGAGCACTAACTTAAGTAGAGTTTGACTTTTATTTACGAAGATTTAGCGAAATTTTCCATTATTATTTCATAGCACTACACTTTTTATGGTTGCGAAAATGAAAAGTAACGGAAATAGGGCACAACGTTCAGATTTCTGAAATTCTACCAGACAATGACGACTTAACATTCTAGACCACTTTCGCCAGTTTTATTGCATATCCCCACCGGTAAGTCTGAAATAATTAGATATGGTGATAAAATACATACGACTTTTAAAAAGTTTTAGAAGTCACCTGTGTGCAACGAAGAAGTAATGATCAATAGGTTGTGATCAATGATTTCAAACATAGAAGGATTAACAGTACCTTGGTTTTATTGGTGAACCTTGAGTATTTTTAAATAGTAGCCAATAGAGTAGATTGCGTTGCAGTAAGACAGTGCCCATAGTATAGTGATGGTTACTCTTGCTTAGCACGCTATGAGACCAGAATTGTACCGTATGTAGTTTGGAGGCTTTCTATGGGATCTCTATGAAACATTTGAGGAAACTTTCTTTGTTAAACGGGAACTATCATTTCATGATTGACTACCGTAGTCAGAAAGTATTAGGGAATTTTGAAAAGCGATGCTAAAAAGCGATCGGGGATTAAGGTTTGCAGTTTTGAAGGAACTTTGCAACTGACTGTGTACATGAATGAAAAAGAACTTCCATCAAACAGTTCGAAACTTGAGGAACCACAAGGTGACGGTTATCGTGTTGTATCCGGTTTATTAACGAGGTAAACGCAATGTCGTTGCAAGAGCTCGTCATTGTCGTTTCTTTCCTACATAAAAATTTATATATTGAATGCATAATAATAGGGAGAACGACTAGACGAAACGCGTTCCATAAAAATGGAGTGAATAGATTGATATTCGTGTTGACAAGGTTAACAGCTTTGAACCCAGAGGCGTGGTCTATAATTTGTAAAGACGTCCTTGGCAGCTAAAAGTTTCCGACATTTTCTTTTATAATGGTAAAGTAACATATATCACTGAATCAACCAAAGAATCTGCGTTAATGATGTGAATAGCTTTCAAAGCCGCGTTGTTCTCGCTTAGTCACTGCTCTGATTGATTTTGTTTCTTACAGAAGTTGTCAAAACACAGCTCCAATTAGTTGGTAGATGCAACTTAAAATTTAGGTGCAGAATATCAGCACAAGTGGCGCATTTTTTGAGTATTTGTGCCGGATAGAAAGAGGATTTCCATCCAACAAAAAAGACAGGAATACCAGTCAGCAGGACTACAATCTACAATTTCCAATCACAAACTATACTCAGTGTTGAATAAAACTATATGAGTTCAAAGGTAATTATGTCAGCCATAACTTCCCTTTGCGACAGATTCTGAAAACTCTACTATTCATCCCTCAGCCAACCATCGCTGTATTTTTGGATCTAAAGACTGCTTTGATTCCAGTTGCTGAACCTGTCTTTTAATGCCGTGTCCACTAGCGAGGGGTCCTAGTGGAGAAAGTCAGTCTGTTAGTCTTTGTAGGCCTAATCACAGCTCAGAGTGCAAATTTTTGGGCAGCTGTGCCCAGCGTTCTTCATTTCAATCTGTATTCGTCAGGAGTTTGCGATCTCTTAGATCCCATTCAACTATATGATGGCTGATGTTTTAGATGGTACGCCCGAAGGCTCTCACAAGTTGGGCTTTCGACAGTTAACAAACTGATCAGCGGTGAGTATGCCGACTGTATGGTTCTACTTACTATATGTACAGAGAACAATCAGATTACGTTCAATTAAGTGAATAATACGGCCAATCGCAAATAGTCTACTCAACACTGTCAATTGCTTCGCCCTCCTAGGTAGTGTCACCTCAGTGTCATAACTTTGCAGATCAGGAGACCATGAGAAAACAATTGTTGAGCAGCGTCATTTGTGACTTCGCATGGAAAGTAAAGACGTAGTTTGTAGTGTGTGCGACCCGTTCTCTCTGGACTGTTGCTATCTGACCACCGTTACCTCCGCAAGTTAACGTTTATCAAATGAGCTGACTTTGTGAGCAATGCAGCAGTTTGTTGATTTGTAGTGATGAAAAGTGCAACTTAGCGACAGATAACCGAGATAGAGAAAACGCAACTTTTGCTAGTTGGCTGACACACTCTGTGTACCTGCGGACAGTCTGCCGCACAGTGCATTGTTTGATGTGGCTGCTAATAACGGCATGGTGGCCAAGAGCTATATAAACCTTTCTCACACAACTGAATATCAAGTGGTATCTGCCCTGCACATGACTGTCTGGAAACATTCTAGAACATGGATATTCGCCCAAAAGAATAGACCATTTATACATGTAACACCCAGTTTAAGTACAATAAACGATTTTCATCGTTGGCTAACTTGCCCTTATCCCGTTAATATGGATGGACACAATCTACTACAGGTTGTTAAGTATTACACTGGGTTTCACGGCGATGGCATGAAATGGTAACTGCGTGATAGTTCATGATTGTCACCATGATTGGCTCCGTTTTACTTTAAACTTCAACATCAGATAACAATAACATAAAGGATTTGTTAGTGGACGATCCATCAACTTACAAACAAAGACGCTCAGCTTGAGGATGGACAGTGTGGAATGTCAAAACCGCTCTTTTGTGCCCATAATAACACAGCGCACGTGAATATTTACCACCCTCACGGTAATTGAAGAGGTTGCACAAAAACCATATGAATAATCTCCATCACAAACAGTTCTCACAAAGCCAGAAGTATGGCGGATATGTGCTTTGGTTCTTAACGCGAACAGTGACTGTTACCAACATCACTGAGACTATCCCTAGCTCAAAACAGATGAAACCGACCGCACAGCCCTTGTTTTTTCCTGTACTATTTACTTTAGCTATGAGCAATTCTTTACGCTGTTACTAGTGCGTCATCATCGTCATTAGCATGCAAGTTACGTCATGTATAATCCCGAATGAATCGGAATGTCACAGAATGCCGTCTACCCAAAGCTATAATCATGCATGCCCTCCAAGAAGGAAGTGTCTACAAATTTGCCCAGACACAAATTCTTGTTATTCAACACTAATTATTGAGAACCGATGTCTAAGCTGATAAGAATCATTTGCATACAACATCAGTCACAAAACACCGCCATAAATCAGAGACAGTATTTGCCACTAACATTTCTGCAATGTCGAAGCAACTTTTCGGTATCTGTTCCTACGTCGAAAAGCACAATCAACAAATGGCAAGGGTTTTCCCCCTAAGACAGCCTTTACAACTGTAACCGTTCAACTTGAGGCGGCCTCAGCACTGATACACAAAAGCTTCCATACATAAATATACAGCCAGCAATTCACCCATCCATTAGGCAGCCCTTAATCGTGGTCTGAAACGTTGCACAACATCAAATTCAATAAATTACCACGTAGACTGTTTTTACGAAAGTATCTAACAACATGAATGCGTAAGGTGTATCCAGTCTAACAGGGTTGCCAAGTTGGAACAGAATGTTTTACCAGCTGTATCGGCAGAACGGATGGGCAATCAGGTGATCAAACGATCAAATATATTCTGTAGCTGACTGCATAGACGAAAGGTTAAACTTTCGATGTATTTCAGTCAGCAACACAACCTAAATCCTTGGCAACATATCACGTAATCAGCATTAGAGATATATTTTTCAACTTTCACGCAAATTGTCGAAAAATGATAGTTACACAAAATGTTCAAGTCTGCCTAACCGCTGCATACAATTCTTATCATGATTCAAAACAGATCTTCCATGCATCGCTTCGAATTAGATAGTAATTTACAAAAGTTGTGCAGTGACAAACACTTTTGTTTATCATTGACTTTGTTTTTCACAACTTACCGCATACTGGAAAGACACTGACAACCGATCATCACAAACAACCGCAATGATACCGCAAAAGAATTCGCTCAGTACGGTGACGGGATATGGTTGATCTCTTCGTGCATGCATGGATATACCTTGTTGTTTCCGGTGGTTTATGCATGCACGACAAATTTCCTGTTTAGTATCATCAAGGGATACAGTAGCTAGGCGCAGCTGGTCGGACAGTTTGTTTGTAGCATGGGGGTTCAACCAGAACATAAACATATTGACAGATAAATCAATGGGTAAGAGACATGGAAATATATAGCAGTTACCCTTAAGTATGACGCGCGTTTTTCAGGATGTAGCGGAATCCTGCCAGACACACAATACTACCTTTTGCTGTTCTTGTCAAATTCCTAATAGGATTTAATAAGACAAACACCTGAGTCATTATTGCTGGAAATGAAGAACCAGTGGAGTCATTCACTTCACAGTAATATCAAACTTACGATTGTATACCATTTCATTTTCGTCAGGACAGTCACCAAACCTTGAACACAAGCTGACCGAAATCAAATTCTATATATTTCAAATGATACAGGGCTCAGATAAGTGTAAATCAGCTGTACAATGAAGAAAATGGAATGCTAAAATGTACTCTTCTGTCGCGAACATTATTCTATATATGATCTTACTGTCCACGGGTTGTAACAGTAAGGTGAGTGGTACTTGGTAGAAAACACATGAGACCCACGGTTTTTGTGAAGATGATTAAGGACGCAAATTAACTAACGCATAACTCAGTTCTTCGACTGTCAAACTGAATAACCGTCACCTATCTCAATGATGGCAACAACCCGTTGATTAGTGGTGGCACTTAGATTATACATAATCATGAAGATCGGACAGGCCTTCCTGGTTAACGACAACAGCTGAGGCGTTCAATCGTGCAAAGATGAGAAAGTTCAATTACTACTAATTACAGTTTCCAGAGGATATATGATTTGCAATCCACAGCAGTGATTGCAAAACGTCAGCTCATTACCCCGTCCGTTACAGGGACGTATAACAGTCGCTTTTTCGACTTTGCATATGAATTGTTAACACTGAAGTCAAAACAGTGTGAATAAAACGTCCGGTAGTACAATCAAACATAGGGCGAAATAAATGCAGGGTAACTAATGCGATTGACCGGCTGGTCTACATCAGATCAGAAAACAAAACAGTATTGAATTCTCATATCCAAAGGTTGAACTTTGGTCTGATATTACAACGCAAATAGAATGGTCGAAGTAAAACGCCTCAACATTTTCTCACACTTCTAACTAGTTTTCATATAGTACTCACTGTAACCAAAATTTCTGCGATGAATTCTAAATCTGGATATAACCTCAACGAGAACACCCATTATATTCTAACTGCTGAAAATTACTGTGGGAATTGAATGTGTGTAATCAAGAGACTACCAAATCTGGGAAAAATTTCTTCATGCTGCTTGTCTGGATATTCTCTGTGGACTTCAAAAATAAGTGTCAAATTGCCCACTTTCTCGACAAAGCAGCCCTCTACCAACTTCTAACTACTTCCTAAAGAATTATTGTCTAGGTTAAAAAAACTGCTTTATTGAACACAAAGTAACTATATTAGTACAGATGGCCTTATATGAAGCGCATAGTGTGTTGCTACATCGGAGTGCAGCTCAATACCAACGATATCCACATTGCCATCAGCAACTTCTATTGACATTTGCCATAGGAAAGCACTCTTTTAAGGGAAGTAAGTTGAAACGGTGCAAATATATGTAGATTTTCTCTAGTCTTACGAAAATAAAACAATCGTTATTGACTACACAGTTTCAAGGCATAAGCATTTCTCGTGTATCGGTAAAAGACAGGTAAATAGCTAGGATACTGATTGTCAGTTACGATAATAAACATTAAACAACAGCTCTTGCATTCGAAACTGAAGCCGATAAAGAATCTGCATGATTTTAGGACAATTAGATATTCAAAAAATGTGGCCAAAAGTTCGATACTTGACATCATTTTAGTTACTTGATGCTTTTTCGTTGTTCGCCATGGATGATATTCAAAGTCGCCTGAGTCAATCATACAAAAGTCTTTAATTAAACGGGTAAGTACTATTACATAATCGCCTGTAAAGTCTGTCATCCAAAAATGTTACTGATCAAATTAACTTTCATTCAATTGCTCCAGCTGATTTACTTTTTTTCCAAGTCCATAGTCAAGTTATCTTGGGCATTTTGGGTAACCTAACTGATTCCCGTGATCACACAATTAGGAAAGTAACTAGGAAGTAGAATAAGCAATTTACTTTCTTCACAATGAAATCTTTCGAAAACGACGTTCCACGTAATAGAAGCTTCCAGATATTCGTGAAATTAAGCTCTGAACCTAGGTTAGGATATCAAAAAGGAAGCGTGAGTAGGGACGACTTCTGAAGAAAAGAAACATAAATCCATAAAAACTGCAAATAACTTATGCAAAAATAGAAGAAGCAGATGTGATTTATCAAACGTTCGCATTTATGATGCACATCTATCAGAGCAGCAAGTGTCAGCTGCGTGACTAAGGAGGCCCTGAATATAGCAATTAGGATAAAAATCACAGACTATAAGTGTGAACTTACAAATAACAGGGAAAGTTGAAAATCGACTAGAGAGACATTTCACAAATCATCTTTTATCAATATGGAAACCGATGTTTGTCATTCACATAAGGATAATCATAAACGATAAACTGAATCCAGTGTTGAGTTTCTGAAGCTTTTATCAAGCACCCCAGATTCAATGCCTGGGGGGACATTTTAGATACTCATCAGCAAAAACGGGATTTGTGCTTAAGTATAATAAACTGTATTCGTACATAAAATTATATAACCTATGAAAATTGTGTTGCACCAGCGTCCAAAAAGTAACTGCACGTTATCTCATGCACAGGATTTTGTTTGCGCTTAGTTTACCCGAAAAAGCAATTGATTTTTTCAAGAAACTGTATTGACCACGATTTTGTCTGTTTTCATCTGCGGCAGCAGAGGAACTTTTGTTGGACTTCATTGTTGAAATTTTCACACAAGACATTTTTACAGATAATATCGAGGCCACGCACCTTGTTAAGATCTGCTAAATATGATCAATGCTGCTAAAACATGATTTGCTAAACGAGGTTTACAGTTTAATTGTTATCCGTATGAGCATCTCCTCTTATGCTGTTAGACAGCCTATAGCCGCATAAATGACACGTATCATGTAAATCGGGATTGAATGTAATGGTTTGCAGCAACCAGAATATTCAAAGCCAGAGTAAAATGTAATATTCCCTGAAAATACAAAAGAACAGTTGCTACATTGTCTAACTAATCGTTTACATGCTATACAGTTAAATTAAAGTTTTTTTAGTTGCTAATATTAGCCTATCGGTCGTTTTATCAAATGCACTACAATCAGAGAAAATACACCAGGATAGTTTTTAATCTACAACCCATCGGGTTCGACCTAAACGGACTCAGTTAAGTAGATAGACGAAGTAGCCAAGGGTATGAACATTCAAATCAAGTCCGGTCAACTAGTTGGTTAACCTTCTTCGTAGTCACGGATTTTGCCTTTTCAATTGACACACGAAATACAGATAAGCAGCAAATTATATTGATTGATCAGAAGATACAAACCTAAGATGCCTCTGAAGTACATTATTCAAATATAGAAAAGCAAGGATATTGAAATTTTATTTTTATCTATGAAATTCACATTACTATGTTTAATATTTATTGTAACAAAATTGCGACTAGATGATCAATCAAATGAGCGGCTCCAGTGTGAAATCAATTTTATCTGTTTCGCATGTTTATACATCTAGTTATCCATCAGTTAATCGTTACTCACTGGCATTATCTTCTGTATGTAAGCCTTTCATTGATTCGGGCGCTCGTTGAGCTAATTGTGATCAACCGTATAGTGTTACCTTTACTGTATTTTTATAGGTTCATTCCGTACCACGTTGTGGTGAATTTAAATACATAGTTAAGTGTAACCAAACGGAAGACAGATTGATAGCATCAGAACGAATTTTTCACAGCGGACACCGGGTGCTTTCGTCTCATACACTATTTACCATTACGCTGTAGAATCCGCGTATTGACACAAACTTTCTTGTGCGCTTCAGAAGATGCGTGATACATTACGACTAAGTCACTTTTAAGTTATTTCAACAATGATATGTCTCCAACTGAATAAAGTGCCTGTCCTTGCGTGCCAAAACTCTGAGGTTAATAACCTCGGGAAATCCACTTGATTAGTTCAGCAGCCTGTACATTTGCTCACGTAATTACCGCTGACACATCCTTTCGAGCAGATAATCAGTAGAAAGAACTGTAATGGACAAATGGCAGGAAACAAAACACCGAATTGGAAGTCCCAGTTATTTTTCGGTAACTGCCAGACATTCTGTTGTAAACAAAAAATGCAGACAGTCTTATTAATGTGTCTCAGTTAGGTAATCATGTGTTTGTAACTTCGCCTTGACGATCAATGGTCGTAGTAGACGAAACATCCTACAAGGTGATTTTCCGACAGCGTTGCGTTCTTCAGTATGTTATATGATCTAATGACTATTGACGTAGACGACTTTCATGAAAATGCTTAGTTGTGAAGCTCCAGACATCCATAATTTCCGGGACACACAAAAATAATCCGACCCACCCCAGCCGAAGGGCAGGTAAAGTATTCAATGTCTGAACACCAAAATGTCGGTTTCAGTTAATTTGAAAACGTAAACTAGCCACGGCATAAATTATAAGGGTCAGTTAATGAGATCCATCACGAGATTAAAACGAACGGTTCAATTCAGGTTAGTAGAAATCAACCACATCAGAATGATATTGCTTCAACATCCACCTTTTTTTCGCAGAAACGATTTCAACTTGCGCAGAAGACGCTGCTTTCAGAAGATCGTCAACTGAACGCTTACTACTGTCTAACCGTGTATGAGTTAAGGAATTTCGCATTTTCAACTGTTTCCAAATGTACAAATTTCAGACCATACACATACAACTGATCACTACAGTACTGCAGTGGAATCCCGAACACTACGGACATTCTCCAATATTTATATTGTTCAAAGTTAAATATAAACATTCTTTGACCAGGAACATTAGTTACAAATTGACGTCGGTTTTGTAACGCAACTACCGAGCCACCCAACTGCGTATCCTGTTAAGCACCAGTGGTTTGGCTTTTCATAGCGGTGACACGCACTCAACCGATCAATCTGTCTCCCACGTAATATACCAGTTCAATTGCAGTTGCAATGATGTTTACATAGGTAGGGCATTAGCGTATGACGGACCACACACACTTAAGTGATTGTCAACTTCACAAGCAAAAAACGACCTGCTGAGTGTAACAAGCTCGAAAAACCGAGCCCCATCGATTGCTAAACACATCTTTGCAACCGGTCCCCTAGTTGACCCTGTAAAATCGTTCAAGATATTGTTAAGTAATCTCAACCCGAAACTGCTAACGATTAGTGAGACAATGCTAATCAGACAACATTGGCCAGTTTTATGTGCACAAAAGACGCTGATGCAGTCAGTCTTCTTGCTGTGGAATTGATTGCACTACTAGCGGGAGAAACCTCAAAACTATGTGGTTGGTTTTATTAACTGTTTTTGCTATGTCCAGTCTGGTTTTACGTTGGCGACTGATGACTGATGAGAGTAGATCGAAATGTTAACATCACACGATATATGTCTTCTCATTGTTTTCAGTAAAATGTGTATTGTCTGTTGGCAACTCAAATATAACACAAGATACCATTTTACTTGAAGTAGTAGGGAATTTCGTTCAGATAAACTGAACATCATTCACATTCCAAATCTAGCTGGGTTTACAAATAGGTACTTTTTCAACAGAAATATCAGACTTTAGTTTTGCCCTCCACTTAGAGCCTTGCAACTGTAAGCTTTGAATTTTGGCCCACAGTATCAAGAAACGACCATGCTGACCACTACAAAGTTGACTTTGAGTGGAGTATGGTTGAATTAGTACTTTGAAATGATCGGTCGCAATAAGTTTATTGGTACATTACCCTTAAACAAATATGGTTGGCTGTTCATTTATAGTAACTCGGCAGTATCTAAAGTGGGCAGTGGTTTGCAACTCAGGTTGCATCAATAAATCTGTCCAAGTATTTCATTGAAAGCATAATTCCAGTCTACATTATTAATGTTCATCTCCTTTGTTTAAATTCTATTCTGCAGTATAAATATTCGTAGAGGCCTCGAAAATCAAGATATCACAGCAAATTTATCAATCCAGTCATCGAATAAATTAGTTCAATTTAAACCTCTGATCGTTTGTCTTCAAAGTGCATTTGTCTACTAAGGAACGGTCCAAGTATGTTGAATATAACAGTGAATACAAAAAATTAATGATGCCGGACTTTCTTGTCAACTGTTCAGTGCCAAATAACAATAACCTCGTGTATACAAGTAAGGCGTAACCAAAACTATTTGAGCGTATACAGATTGAATCCGACTCGACTACAACACTAACTTCGTGTACAAATTCCTTCAGTCAAACAAGGAAGGTAAGTGTACTTAGACTATTTCGTCACGCGGTGCGCAATAAACTTTTAAGTAAACCACTACTTGTTCTTTTGACTGTAGGTTACCAAACTTTGGACATACCATGATTTAAAATGTTGAAGCCCACAAAGAAGTAATGTGAATATGATTCCCTTTTTTCCAGGTTGATCGAGCGCCGCTGATTTCAGCGGTATCACACACACGCATACAAGAACGACCGTTCTAGACAAACTATCCACCAACCTCATAACAGCATGAGTGCACGTGACCATTCTTACTCCTAAAAAAGCCACTGTCAGTGGGCACTTCTTGTGTTAACCTAATAGTGAACCCATTAGGCTGGGAGACCTTCGATGCTCCCGTATCAAATTAAAACACATGCAGAACTGCGGCATCTACCGGATTCTGGGTTGGACCCAACGGATTACCGCCTGCTGTTCCAAGCCAGTTAACAGCCAAAAGGGGGGCTTTGGTGCCGTGCCAAATGAAACTATAAGAAATAGTCCGGTAAGGAGCTTGAGGAAGAAATGCTTTAGAGAGCTGGTTGAGAAATCCTCCCAACCAACACCGAAGAAGGTTCCTACAGCACCCTCACAGCGATTTACACCCTGCATTGCAGCGGGCTAAAAATATCTTCAGAGAGTCAATGAAGCCATCGACCGAGCAGTACAACACGGACATCCAGCACGGACATCCAATAATATGAACGGCCATTTTACATTCTAGGAGAAATTCGAATTGACATCCAGGGTCTAGTTACTTGCAATAAGGTGGACGCGAATGTTGGTCCTGGTTCACCAGATCACGAAGATCCAACGACAGGCAATATGAAAAACCGTTAGGCCCATGGACCTAACGACCAAGCTGCTGAAAATAAAACTACATCAGGTGAGTTCCTTGATCTTGTTTATGTTCCTTACCCTACAGACTCTTCTCGATCACAACTAGAGCCTACGGTGCAGACAGTAACCTATGGAATATGACTGGTAAGCCTAATGGGCACTTGGTCGCAACTGAGAGTACTCAAGACAGGCAAGGTAGGTGCTCTTGGGCTACAGGCGGAAACCTTGTTGCCAACGGATTTCTACAGCAAGTAGTGACCGAGTACCGATGGATGATAGAGTCGATGCACCAATTATAATGGCCCATCGTTACACAGAGCCCAGGTTTTTGAACACTACAAACGTTCCCTTCCATGTTGTAGTTGGTAGGGATTTGGTAGTCCGCCTTGAACACCAGCTCGACTTGCACAACCTTCAGCTGAAGAGTCATTCTGTCACCGTTCAGTTAACGGCCCCATTTCAAAGGCTTGCCGGAGACCGATATTTTTCTCCACGACATTACGGCTTCCTCCTAGGTGAGCCGTCAAATCGGTGACAGTGAGTGGTGCTTCTGACAACCCAAGAAGAGCTGAACGCTTGAAGTCAATAATTATAAGTCGTCCACATATGTTCACTTGTGGGGGGAGGAAAACCAGATCACACAAATCTTCTGAGATATGGAGTTAATGAGGGCGATGCACCACCAACCAAGATAGCCCCCAAAGAATACATGCATATCCCTAGGACAGAGTACACAAAATGGTCGATGGCATGTTACAGAACAATGTAACCCAGTGCTCGAATTCTGCATGGGCTGCCCCAGAAGTTCCGGTGAAAACGAAAGATGACCTACTATTATGTACCGACTGTAAGTAGCTCAACTCTGTGACAGTGGAAGACTTCATTTCGCTGCCAAGAATATAGGACCACCTTGTTGCAACCAATGAAGTGACGCATTTCAGCAAATTAGATCTGAAATCAAGTCACTTGCAGGTGGAGTTTGAAATGGACGATTGAACTAAGATGGCCTGATAGTATCTGTCGGTCTATTTGAGCTTTAAGTTATGCTTTTCAAAATGATAAATGCACCGGCGAAATTTCTAAGTCTAATTCAGAAAGCGCTGCAGTATCTGATCACCAGCACGAGCTTGATGCGCTTGGATGACGTAATAGCTCAAGGAGACTCTGCATAATAGAATATGCGCAATTTGGAATCTCTGCCGTACTACTTGGATCCACTTGGTTTGAGACTAAAATCCCCAGAGTGTCAGTCTCTGTTTAAAGATGTGGCCATTCTAAGACATGGTTTCCGGGTCGAATATACGTACAGATTCAAAAAAGACGGAACGAATTCACTCACGATTCACGCCTAAAGATAAGAACCAGTAGAGAATCCTCCTCGAACTTACATCCTGTTATCACCACTTCATCCGCGATTTTGTCTGAACTTTCCAATTCCTAAGCAAACTTTTAAACAACAATCAGGAATTCTGGTGGACAGAGAAATGTAGTTAAATCTTCGAACTACTGCAGGGAGTTCCGCACACGGTAACCATACCAGTTTGCCAGATCAACCGCCGAATGCCCGGGATTCTGCTTTGGATAACGATACAATCGCAACCGAAGCAGCACGGTATCAGAAAGGACAAAATGACAGAAAACAAGTGATACTCTACGGCAGTCAATGTTTGAGTGATAGACGAATTACTGCAGGACGAGAAAAGAAAAGTTTGCCCTGGTACTCTTTGTGTTACATTCCTGGTGCTATCTACCGATAAATTGGTCTACTGTGCTTACGGGCCATTGATCCCATCGCCGGTTCCAAAGCTTTAAAAACTAGGAGGGGCAGTTAGCCCGATAGCAGGGGATTTTACACGAGTACAATTTCATGCATGAACACCTACCTGGTAAACATTCCAACGCTGACTCACTGCCAAGATGTCCCGCAGCTAATGCTGGCGACCTTCCATTCTGTATTCCACAACAAGTAACACTGATCAATTTACACAGTACAGAAGACAGGTGATAACAGTAGGCTCAATCATCAGATCCTAATACTGCATCTACATGCTAGAGGTGCCGGAATGGAGGAGGTGGACAGAAGAGCAGAGAAATGGAAGAGCTCAAGATGGTGCAAACAACACTACCTATTCAACGTGAACTTACACGAGGAAGGTAGTAACTCTCTAAACCACACATCACGAGCTTCTTCAAATTGGAATAAACAAAATCTAGGCGGCCATACTACAGTCCTCTTAATGGTCGCATTAACGCACAGATGTCATGTTGTTTTGCTAATCATGTAAAAATGCGATGCTTTCAGGAAACCTCATGTAGGACATCGAGCACCATGGTAGATTGTAACTGCTGGGATCGACATCATAAAGAGTATTTTTGAGGCTCTCGCGGATAAAGATTTTGCTTGGCAAAACCTGACCATACCAAGGTGTTTGTTAACACACTACAGCACGACGCATGCGTCGTCTCAGCAAATTCCACAATTTCTGTAGCCCAGCCGCCAGGTGAGGTTACCCTCCTATATTCGGTTTCCAGTTACCCAGCAATGGCAACCTTCAGTTATACAGTACGCAGGCAACACGCTAGACACAAACCAAAGAGCCCATTATGTGTCACGCGTACATCTGGAAACATCCCACAAATACCAGAAAGGCTGTTTTGGTGAGAAAGCATTTTGGTCCCTCCTGCATAACACATTTCCGAGCGCCAGACCTCCAAGGAAGGTGCACAGAGTGGAACAGATGCAACTTACCAAATCTGGGGAATCACGATCAGACAAGTAGTGTTTTATTTTGAGCACATAGGGTCATACGTACAGACAACAGTTCGTGAACCACGATCAGGCGTCCCTGAGGTCGGATTAGAGTCCGAAGTATCCAGCAAGCGAGAAACAGGTGAGATACCAGAAACGCAGCTTACCGAACAGCAGATTGAGTAAAGCGTAACCGAAACTAGTTAATCGTACAATAACTGAACTTCAACTGATCGTTACGCCAACGGACAGTCACTCACGCAAGGAAGGTAGCTGTATTTAAGCTGTCACTGCACGTTTCTTAATATACCTCTGAATACAACCTTCGCCTGCTCTTCTGGCTGTAGGTTACTCATATGAGATTGGTTGGGGTAGGGTAGAGAACACGTGTACCAGCACATCGCATCCCTAAAAGTATAACATTTATATACAGTTGATTTGGTAAATATACTTACGTCTAGAGCGGCTAATCATAAAGGGTCCGCTGAAGCACACGAAAAAAGAGCTGGTGGGGCCCATCAGTTTTAAACTGAAATGACATGTAACCAGAACACGACTGGCGGTGGAAAAACCTGAAGGTATGCGAAAATCCGCAGTGGCCTGGTTAGGCTACGTGACCATTTTCTGAACTCACCTCACTAACGCCTTCAATACAGTTAGACAACTCGATCAACACAGTGTAATAATCAATGTCTGAATCAGGATAGTGAACTAGGGATCATTAATCCTATGAAATTTGAATGCATTTTCGTTAAATAATCATTTGTCAGTTATTACTGCAAATAATAATTTATCAACAGCATGATTATATAAAAAGGATTGGTAGACAAACAAAAGAGCCCCAAAGTAGCAAGTTCCAAAGCGATATCTTAAATGCACGGTTTCTCTGTATATAATAATGGAAATTCAACGAAGTAAAGCTTTGGCCACCGGAAATTATATTCTTACTATGAGTTCAAAATCAATTTGTCCTGATGTTGTGGACATTTTACTGTTTGCCATTTTCAACTATTAGCTGTTGAAGAACTGACAAGCGTTGAGTGCTGTTCAAGCCACCGTCGCGAACTCGCAAAATAGAAGACAACCCTCGGTGTCATCTGTTAACTACACGATTTGTTGGTTGAAATTTTAAGTTATACAAACCAGGTCGAATAACCAAACGTTGTAAAAAAGATCAAATAACTGAATTTAACAACTGGATATGTAAACATTATATTCAGTATATAGTTCTGTCAAAGACGGTAAGGCTGAACACGAAGGCCCGTCGACTCGATTATGCTTAAAGCGTCGGATTATCTGGCCTAGTCACAAAGCCAGTAATCATTTATCTGTGGATGCAGCTGGGGCCGAAAACGTCGTCCCAACATAAGGTCATCAAACACTTTCTTTTAGAAATTGTTGTTTCTATGAATTACAACTGAATTACGTGTGAGCAGATGTTGCCGGTATCCTCGACAGAGTCTTGATGGATTGATTATTTGTGCTGTCCAGTGAAAGAATCAATCAGTTTAGGTCCGAACCGGTTCCCTAACTACTTAACATTTCCGAACCAGAGTGCTGACGAATCTGCTTGGCAGGCAAGACCCAGAAACCATATCTAATAGGCATTTGGCACTTTACCATTTCATAGCTTCGTTTAACTCATCTTTCCATCCAGTTGGAACATGGCCTTCAAAACTTCGTATATGAACTCCTTAGCCAACCTCAAATTGGTTGAAACTATTGGGAAACCGCACCAATCAGGCTTGCCTGCTTCATAGTTGGCTTCCAATTGGTTACGCCAAATTTGTTAATAGTCTGGAATTTCACAAACGATTTTGTCACCTGGTTACACTGTCCGGATAACTAGCCCATTGCACACCCATTTCGGTTTCATTGTCATCAAGTTGATATTGTTGATTTAATCAAGTTCCACTGGGTTTAATTTTCGGTGTTGGTCACGAAAATCTGAATACAGGATTTGCTTGTAAGAGATTTCAGATCTGGTTGACTGGCTGTAACTTCAACTTTCTTCAAACAACATTCACTGGGTTCTTGCAGTTAACCTAGGATGGACCAGCCCTCGGTTTCATTTTGTGAGCATCTCAAAGGTAGACCCGTGATATTCCTTCGGTTTATTCAATAAACGGATATTAGCAGCAAGTGATGAATGAAATCGTATGCAGAAGTTAAACATCTTAATCGGTTATCTGTTCTCATTCGCAGTTTAAATCTTTTGCATTTGCGCATAGCAATCCAGTCAGATATCAGTCTCCTTCTCGATGGACGCAGAACAAAAACTTCAATAACCAAGAAACGTTTGATCAAGAATGAAACCATGGACATTATTCATTAGGGTGGAGTTTACGTATTGCGTGAGTCCTAATTGGCCAGATCTTTCAAAGGAGTGCCACATTTTCAGACACATCACACATTTTTGGCTGTTCTAACAAGAAATTATACCGATATTACTTGAATCAGTGGTTAAGAGTTACGCCTGGCCCAGAGTCATACAGGGGGCTGGTGATACCGCTTAGGACTTCTTAATGGGTTTTTCTATTCAGGAACTAGTTTGTCTGGAGAAAACACAAAAGTTTGTCAGCGTTTCAGTCATGCTGGTTTGAGTCGTTTCGATTTGTAGTTATTGCAGTTATCGCATATGAGTTCGCATTTTAATTACCCGTCGCCAAATAGTCATAATATCGATTAGCACTGTCTCCTGCTGGCAAAGAAGAAACAAATCCTGAAAGTCATGTTTAGTGGTGGGCTGAACATGCTAGTTGTACGAATCAGACAAGGTAGTCATAAGAGGCAGAATGAGCTAGACAAGGACAAGACAGGATAGAAGGATCAACTGATCATCTTCCGGGATATCTTTTATGTCCAAATGTGCTAAGACTCAACGTGGCCACTCAGTTGGAGTTATCTGAAATTCTTATCCGACGGTGGGATCGATAACTCTACGAATTTACAAAGGTTTAGGTTGAAGTGACGAACTCTTGACATAAGTTCTTACATTTTCCATTATGTCAGTCTGTCGGACCTCTTAAACCATGATCCCCACTCACTAACAAACATTACATAGGATATGTTCGTGAGGTAGTAACACAAAAACACTTTAATTAAGCGGCAAGTCAAAGTCCTGTGACGATTCCACATGTAACCGGTATGGATACAGCTGACTAGGTTCACACATCTAAGTAAAGCCATTAAAAAGTTGTGAACTGGTAGAAGCCAACATTCCCTATTGATCTGAGAGTACTAGAGAAGGTAACACGATAAGCAACAAGAGATACAAGCATATCGTTTATTCCAGTCAATCGATTAAATAAAACATTTCCTTATATACGCTTGGGGCATGATGACAAAAAACGAAATTTCGTCGCCTGGATGCATGTACAAATTTGGGGAAGCAGTTTCAACATCAGGGTAACTAACTTAATTCCATGAAGACGTTCTTCTAACCAGGAGCTCGTATAGTTAACATCGCGTCGGAAAGCGCCGAAATATTTGGGCTGATTGTGTGATAAGACCTTCGAACGCAGTGACGGTGTCAACCACGTGACCCGTTGAGATTAAATGCTTTGCGCTCGGAGATTCTACATCTCTGCTCGGATGACGAAAACCATGTCGCGTCATCACCTGCAGTAGTCAATTGAGAGTACATGCTGACCTTCTGTGTGGCACAGTTTTCCGTTCTGCCATCGTATATATCACTGCAACTGTAAATAAACTGGGAGTTGACACCAGTGGAATAGTGTTCTTAAGTAGAACTGTCAACGTAATGCTGAGTTGTCTTTCGGGCAAAAAGTAACAAACGCACTTTTGCAACTGGTCAACTGCTAGCAGTAACAGACTTCAACCATCAGTTCACATCGCTTGTGTTATGGTCGCGCAGGTAAGGAATGTTGATGATGACAAGTTTCTTCAGTGTTCGCCGTATATTTGTCCACCAGACGCTTCTAATTAGCTTGACTAAATTTGGCCTGATACCCAATCGCAAGCACAGCATTCTTCCATGACTCCTATTCAGTTTTTTCTTAGTTTTTATGCCCCACGTAAAACAGCTCACACTAAGCCATGTTTGTGAGTAATGGAAGCAAAGAAATTGAACTGCAGACAAGATCCAGTCCATTTGACTTTCTCATAAGTGGAACGGTTACTTGTGCTATCTTGGTATTTGTAAAATAAAACACTAAATTAAGTTTATGAGGTGTTCAGTTCTTGGTCGTAATTGGTAAAGAAATTTTTGTGAACAAATGTGAAAATTGTGTCGGCGTTTTTCAAAGCTATTTTTATCAAATGTCAACTACCGGCTGTCGGCTGGCAGAACGTGTTGACGTAATTAATCCTGTTACCAGGTCACGGAACCTGCTGTCCAAACTATGTGATGAGCGTTCGTTGGGCACTTTGTTGTCATGCGTTCACTAAACGTGACGGAATGTTTAATGTATTCTAGTGAATACGATAAACAAAATATTTATATCCTTCAGTGTAACGTTCCTTCCACCATAATGAACTGAATAAAGGAAAGTCAGTGACAGCCTAATAAATAAATAAATAAGATGTAATTTGGCCTCCATATTTTGCGCCCCTGTTCCACAATGGTAGCTTATTGGGTTCGTTGGTAACTACGGTTTTAATTACGCTGCATGTTCAGAATGATGTGGTCAAAAGGTTAATGGTTTAAGGCAAGGCGTACGTTCGGATATTATATACTCTTTGGTATAAACAAACAATCGTCAGGTTAGGTAACCAAACGATAAGGCATAAATCACACCACCATCGCTGACAAACGAAAGGGCAAAATTCTGCAACCCTAGTTTTAGGCTGTCCGTGATAAGATAAACAGACCTAAGGTTGTGCTGCCGAATAAATTCTGATGTAACCTGATAGGCCAGAACTAGAACCCGGCTAGCAAAGCTTCAGAAGTTAATCTGACCTATTTACAACACTGACGACAACACAAAAAGTTTTCTTCAATTACTTGTTACCTCTGCTTTGCTTAAATTGTTGGTTAGAGACAATGCAGCGGAAACGATGAGGACAGAGTTGAAAAGGCAGAGTGTATAACCTTTTTTTTAGGTTTTTAAAACAAGCTAACGTTCTGTTTGTCAACTACACATATGACCGTCTAGTCAGTGATCAATAGAACGCCCTCCCTCAGTATATCAATTACATCCTATTGTTCAAACATCCAGGTGACTGTCTATTGACCAGTACATTGTAAAAGGAGATCTAACGGCTTTGAGAACTCAGCTGGGATCACCAAGTTCGCAATATCAGTAACAAAACATCTCTCCGTCACTCACGATTTCTAAACTTATAGTCAATTTCCTGCTCGGAATGAACAACTCGCATTTGTTAATTAAACAGAGGTTTTCATATGTTGTTGGTCATAAATTACGTATACACAAGGAGTATTTGTAAATGGATCAGCCTAATCCTTATGCTACCGATCATGCAACCTCCATCTCAGTATACGGAACGAGACCACATTGACAGAAATGAGTGTCAACGAGGAACCACATAAAATATCGTTCACTCAACTAGGCCCAGTAACTTCTTAATCAACAAGTAGGCAGAACTATCACGAATAACTGAATAGGGGACGTCAAAAGTTGCGAACCATTAAACGTTGAGAATACTCACAGATGATAAAGCTGATACTTTCAATTTCTATTAAAAAACAATCACCTGAAGCCATTATCATAGCAAATTAAGTACATGTAAAATAATTTTTTCTTGCCTTACACAGTCTTGGCATCACCGAGTTTGTCTTTTAAATTTTTCTTCCTGTGTTGTTGTATGAAACATTCTTTCGAATAAAATTGGGATAGTGTCAGTATTGTGGACACTTTAATTAAAGTTGCCACCAAAAATTGTTATATCGAAATCTTCCCTTTTCAACATACTAACGCTTAGAAAAAAATAAAGCTGAAGTTTCGGCTTATAAACAGCAAGATGTCTGCTCCCATGGGACTTACCAGATCACAAAAGCGGACTACATATCATCTGGTTGTCCAGACCTAGATTACCGTAATCACCTTGGCAACTTGATTGCCTAGCTGCTTGAGTTTATTTAAGTGAAAAAATTGATCGTGGAACTGAAAACTAAAACAAAAGAAATTTGATAACTTTAAAGCAACTCTGTTCGTTGCTTGTGGTACATCTACCCTACAAAACAACAATTCCACTTCAACCACTCATCATTCAAAGGCAATCGAATATCTAGTGTTCAAACTTGAAACTTTTTCCCCGGTTAACTATGAGTTACCTACAAAACCGTCAGTTTGTAGGGTTTCGCTTCCTGTATTTCTGTTAGCTAAGGAATGAATTGTGTTGAATCATTTATAATTGTCAAGTAGAGTGAGCGAAGTTGAGTACAAATATATTTTGATAAAATTATTGGATTGTGGTTGTGCAAACATTGAAACAACGTGAAGTAACATTCTGGCGAATAAGTACATATGGTGACCTGCGCGAATAAGACAGGAGGTAGGTCAGGAACCTTACGGTGACTGCTGTCATTCAATTATGTACTGACCAAGCAGAGTTGAAAAAGGTCCATCCAATTGTCGCGTTCATTGATAACGACAGAGCGTCACATGGTGACCAGATGCTGATTATGAAGAAATAATTTTTGGGTGATGGTTATGTCTGTTCTAAGATTTCCTTTCCTCACGAGTGTTGTAGTGGATAACCTTATGTCACCGTTCGTCTATGACAACTGTGAGAGTTTGTTCAACGTGATGATCGAACCGACAGAGGTATTCATACCTGGCAGTCCAGTAGACGGACGTTTGACAAACTGCAGATTCTGTTTCCCCTAGATTACTAGTCGAGTTGATGCTAAACTGCATGGTTTAAGGTCGGTCGTTCTCCATCTGCTCCCATGTGGTACAGACTTTTGACTTGATCACTGGTTGGGAACTCTAATCTAATTTAGTCTTGACATCTTGCGAGTATCCGAAGCTAGCACAGACATGATGATACGGTAGGCACCAAACGAGATGGTGTTTATGCTTTCGCGTAGAATTAAACGACTTGTTTCGTCTACTGTACTCTTCAGTATGGACGGGCGACATAAATCTCGAGACAGATACTGTCCATAAGTATCGCTGACGCGGCTTAAAATCTGAGACTTGTTAGTAGACGCTGTCTGTTAAAACCAAGAGTGTACGTTAGGTGCTGGAACAGAACATCGCGGAACAGGCTGAATATTACTTCTCACCGGTCGAGATATAACTGGGTGACGGCGGCAATGAGTGGAACCAGGCCTGCAGACCAACGTAATCTCAGGGAAGCGGAAGCTGATTGGACCATCTGCTGCATCTGGCATAAAACTGGAGAAACTTGAGTAAACGGTGTTGATCTTGTAGTCAGTAAACAAAACGATTTTTCGGTGGTATATTAACCACACTGTGTGACCCGTTAAATCACATCCGTGAGTCCAACACCCGATTAGAGCAAATCAGACACTGTAGCTGATGCTTATGGTACAGTCATGTGTCCCTCACACCAAAGAACTATTTCCATTAACAACTGTGGACTGCCAACCACACAGTTGAATGGCGAACTATTTCTTTGGTTGTTTTGTGCGCCCAGTTTGGACATGACTTCAAGGGGACGGAGACTCTGATGTTATTTGTGTGCAACCGTGCCATGAGGGTCGGATGCAGGTGACTTGACAACTTACTTAGTGAACAACCCGCCACTAGCCGGGTGACTGAATGAAGGTCGCAACAGGCCATCACCTAGTTACTTACTCTCGACACAGAGTTCAGAAAGCCTTTAAAGAACTCTGAAAACGGAAGAGCTGCGAGGGCAAATGGGTTGCGAGAAAAGACTGCAGTGCTTGGTAGGCCGGACTTGGAACGCATTATGGGCATTTTTTACTAAACCCGATAATAGTTAACACTTCCACAGGAGTGGAAAGAGGTTTTCGCTTTAGATTTGTTAAAGGACAGGTAGGCAAGAATGCATATAACAGTGTTTGGGGTATCAGTCTTCAAAGTTTTGCTGGAAAAGTTCTGCCGAGGATTCCGCTTCATCGATTCCATACCAGAATTTCAGAGACTAGTGCTCCGGAGGAGTGGTGTGGATTTCAGCGCAGTTACAATAGAACTAACATAGTATCCGTTGTTCGTCAGGTTTAGAAAGTAGCGAAGACGTAACCAGCTGTAGTCCACCTTCGTTCGAGGTTTCTCCGAGTTTTAATTCATGAACAGAGAGGCACTGTACACTGTGCATGCAGGCTCGATAGATAAATTCAGCTGTCGGATGTAGATAGGAAGGCTAGAAGGCGATTCTGTTGTTGCCGCTGGCGTGACGCAAGGTTGTATCTTAACCCCAACCTTATTTAGTTCATAGTTGACTTCAATACCAACTATTGTACTTTAGAGTTTGAGGCGAGGTACAAAAACTGAAATTCATTTGCTGGACATCAGTCTGTTGCGTAATTCGCCCATCCGCGCGTAGTTATTTGTAAATGACAGTGCGCCGACTGCGCACAGTGAAGAACTATACCAATTGGCCACGGCTTTCACATCCGTGGTTATCAAATCTAGGTGGAAGATCAATAAATTTTGGGTACTGTTTTTCGATCTTCATGGAACATTATTGTCACGCTCACAACTTTAATCCATATTACGAGGACGATTGCAGACAGTTGCCCACATGTCTGCCACTTTCTCAGCATTCAGTCGACGAATGCATCCGTGAACCGTGAGTTTCTGGTATCATACTTCTAGAGCTAGCGTTAATTTCGGACGAGTTCAAAGATGTGCTTGCAAGAACCGCGGCCTAAATATATGAAAACGAAACTGCTGGTATGCTGAATCACGGCGTTTTTCACGCTGCCGCATGATGGGGACACTTGGACACGGTGTGTGTGTGTGGTATCTGAGTCGTCCTCACCTGTCGCGCGTGAGACGCATCTTGTGCATTTTCAGAGTTGATATAATTCTAAACACCGAGGTACTATGAGAAGGAAACATTAACAGGATTAAATTCAAGGCTTTGCTGATCGGAAAACGTCTGAGTTGACTGGGGAACGGATCTCAAAGCAACTATTTTATGGGCAACTAAATCAAGTAAGCAAAACCAAAAACGTTAATACCGTGAGTTGGGTTCTGTAGTCTTTCGGGCTGTGGTGTTGATCTTAGACCATGGGAGAAAACCTTGTAGCGGACCGCCTTAAACAGCAGTATCTGGATAAGCATCCAAACGCCCAGTGAGCTCTTAGTTGAGGATCGTGAGAACAAGTGCACGATGCATGCAAAAACTAAAGGCGGCGTAGGTTGAGACGACGTGAACGTGTGACTGTGTGTTAAATGCGGTTTCAAATGCGTTCACCATCTCAGATTAAAAGATCACTGACGCGTCAACAGTGAGAAGTCAACTGAAGGAAGATGAAGATGTAAGTATAAGTTAGCTCAGATGGATAATGTTTGTTCTCGTCGATCAAAGACCCCCCCTTTTTGACATCTACTTAAAAACTTGTTAGCAACCAATTGTATATTTCCTTAGTTTTGTCGATACATTGTCTGCTGGCACTTTTGCATGACCTGTTTGCAAAACTTGGGTTTATTTTTTTTATTCTAAGGTATTAATACCGACTCCTATATCAAAATCTCTATTGTCTCTATATCTTCTTAGCACCCAGTATTTTTTTTAAATTAGAATTTACTACCTTAGGGCTTTTCGAATCTTTTGGTAACGAGAGGTCAGGGTTTCAAGTTAGCCCACCGCTTAGCAGTCTAGTATTTGCCAGTTGGTTTAAAGGGTCTATATTCGGACAAATTCTGGTATTTGTACTGGATACGGTGCACGTGAGTGGAACTGTAAGTGGTGTGGCGTATGCCACTAGTAAGAGCGTATGTGCATGCATGTCGTCTGACTTCAGTCATTGAATGACTAATCTAGAAATAAATGCCCTCAAACCAAAAAGTCTGCAATCCGCTGATGAGTGACCTGTTGTCAATGAACTCTCCGAGTTGGCAATTTTTGTATCCTTCTTGACGTTTCCAGCCAGTCATGTTTAAACACTTCAGAAAGGTGTCGAATATATTTTAAACTGAAGGTCATAAGTTCGTATATTTTTTACGGTATACTAACAACCTGTCGAAATGAACGCAGTAGGGAAATATTCAGGTTGAATGATTCCATAAAATATATCCCTGTGAAATTTAGTGTCCTTTGAGTTCTTTAGCCATGGTTTCACAAACTGTAGAAAGTTATAAGTTTTCTGTTCATATGGCCCATCTAAGACCACTTCATAGTCATAACTAAATCAACGGTGTCAAACCGAGGCTACTGTCGCGGTCCGGAAGGTCTGATAATACTCGTTCTTTCATATGTCACATTTTAAGTATCGTGGCACAGTAGTTTAAGAAGCAATTTATCAGCCAAAATATGCGTTACCAAAATTACTTTAGTTCACTCCCTAACTATTTGAACGAAAGTACATTCATTGTTTAAATCATCTAAACTCTATACTGCTTTTTCTGACATGATAAATTCCCACATTTTCTGGTTCGCTTAGTAATACATAACATTTAAACTTTCATACAAATCAGATGGATGCAGTTGGATGGTATCTAAATGAAACCAAGTTTTTAAAGTCAACTCACTCCGAACAAAAGTCTTTGGCTGCATATAGTTATCTGTTTAACAGATAACACCCATGTGTATAGATATAATCAGTGAAGAAGAGAGAAAAAATTGATCCCAAAACACAAGGACAAATAGAACGTTCCACGTTGTGCTAATGAAACTTTTTTAAATACGTTGACAACCATGTGTTTAGTGCAAGGATGATAGTAGAGAACTGACATTCGATATGTAGACTTCCATTTTTAGAAATAATAGTTGGCTTATCAGACGAGTTTGTGAGAAGGAATCCCAATGAATAGGTATGCAACTGACATGAATGATTGAGGATCACTTCGAAGAAAAGATTATCATGAGACGTAAAATGTTATAAGTAATGAAAATGACCTGTCATGTAATGAAATATAAATGCTTTTAGACAAATGTTCAGAGAAGATGCATGTGAACATGGCTTTTAACAAGATTGGTGAACATACCAGCAGAAAGGTGTAAACAGAAGGAGAGGAGAATGTAACAAAGAACTGAATGTCAAATTAGATTTAGAAATGCATGTTAATATATTAAATATCAGACAAAGAAAGGAATATGTTACATACTGTAAGAGTGTGAACAGACTAGTTTTATAAGTGTAAAGACAAATCACTTGACCATAGGTAGTTTAGGTATGTGCAAAAGATCTGACAGATGTGAGCAATGTCATCTTCAACTATGAGTCATGTTCTAGCGAAGAAAAAGGTTAAAACCTAGTAATTTAGAAAATTCGGTCGTGAGTTTCTGAAGGTTACGAACATGATAACTCAGTAAAAACGTCTATATATTAGTGGATTTTTGGTATGTACCAAACAAAATACTATTATTGCCGTAATTCAAAGTAAATGTTTTCATAAATACAGATAGATCGTGAGCAAGTAAGGTGAAGGGGTTAGAGAAGCTGTGATGTTTCCAAGGACACCGTAGCTGCTGTGAATTGCATTTGATCGGTGAATTACTTACTAACAGGTGATTCGTAGAGAGAATCGAGTGTCAGGTTAAAAACAATTATGCCAGACGTTTCCATCTATAGTGTTGAATGAAGTATGGAAACCTGACGGACAACTACGGACTGCATTGTATCAGCAAATTGAATGGAGTAAACGGAGTAACCCATCGAGTCTAGGGGGGAGATTAAATTTTCTGGCAAAATTTTGTCTCATTCTTGAATGAAATTTAAGGTTCACTTAAGAAGGAAGGATGGTCACCATAACTTTAAGAATGGATGACTGACAAGCAGTGAAGCGGAATTCCAATGTTTTATTTCTCATTGGGTTAGTTTAGAACAAATATCTCCAACATCGTTTGTTCTGTGTACCTCACTTGCAACAAAGTGCACTCGTTTTGTGGACAACTTTGGGATTACGCAAACCTGTGAAGTCACTTTTCATTAAATTTTATGCTTGCCAGCTAGATAGTAACGTTCCAGTGCACAGGATGAAAATGATTTTCTGCGTCTTGCATTGTAATGAATAGCTTTTTAGCAAATATTGAGGATACACATTCAAGATGCTCAGCTCGTTCCGAAAACCAAAGATACAACCCTGAATAGTTTACCATTTGACATGAATTCCCAAAAAGCGCATGTCCATTTATTTCACAGGCGATTAGTTTTATAGGCTGTGTAACTGTCTACTTGAAGATATAAATGGTTTATAAAACAGAATATAAATAAAATGTACGACAATCTTTGTAATAAGAATGCCCTTCTGTCGTGTTAAACCGAGACCAACAACATAGAACAATTTTTTTTGAAGAAGATCAACACAATACAACGTCCCCTTTCGATTACAAAAATTTATTCTTACAATTTAGCTCATTATTTACAAATCAATCACATGTCATAATTCCCAGCAGTTCGTAGCGTAGCTCGAATCTGTGATAAAACAAATCACTACTGGATTTTTAAATAAACTATATAATTTAATAAAAATAATATAATATCAATGTGAACATCACCCAAAAGTGATCGCAGCTGTCGCATTCCCATAGACTGTCCACTCGGCCCCTTCCGAAAAGAACCATTAGACTCGAGTTTTGCTCTCATTAGAGCTCGCCATTAGTGCATATCTTTGTCACGGTCGGGACTAAAACTGCGGTCACGCTTTTCATAAGGCAACCATGTTTACCACTGCGCCACTGACTTCCCCGACTACTCATCAGTAATCTAAAATATCGCCTAGCAGGTTTAATGAGATCGGAGATTTTGACCTGTCTAGGAAGTCCTAACCGCGGGGTTATCGATGGAGTTAACGGACAGTAACTGTGTCTGCTATCCAGACGATCGGAAAACCTGATCATTACTCACAAACGAAAGTGGTTGGGTGTTCACATATGGTAGTTCTGTCGTGCCTAATGTGAGGTCAATGGCGCAGTAGTAAACACGGTTGCCTCATGAAAGAGTGCCTGGAGTTCTAGTCCCGGCCGTGGCAAGGATATGCACTATTGACGAGCTCTAACGAGAGCGAAACTCGAGTCTAGTGCTTCTTTTTGAAAGGGGCCGACTGGAAAGTCTATGGGAATGCGACAACTGTGATCAGTTGTGGGTGATATTCACCCTGAAAGTAACCAACTTCCCGAATGCTCATCAGTAATAATATAGCAGTTTTACTTGTTTGGGCAAGGTTTCAGCGTAAGTAAAACGATATACTGCCTATCATCAAGCACACTTACCAACTGTCAACAAAGATAATTTTCAGCCACTGAAGAAATACTTTACTTTTGCACCTATCTGTTAGTCTCTACAAATAAAACAGTAGAATCAGGTTTTACTTAAGTTGTCAAGTTAAATCCGTAATATCCGTTTAACTGAGAATTGTTGATTAGGGCATAGAAATAGAGTTAGTGAGATAGATAACCTTTTTTGTCTTCAAAACGGTTGAATAATCTGAGTAATACACAACGGTCGGTGAAAGTGGACGTCTCAGTGTTATAAGTCTGTCATATCAACCAAACTTCACTGGTGCGTTGGTCACACAGCTGTTTCACGCATATGTGAAACGAAGTTTAAATTCTGTCGCCACAAAGGTGTTCATTAATGTTGGGTTCTAACAAAGTGTAATTTGGGTCCGATGCTTCTTTTTGAAGGAAGCTGACAGTAAAATCTATCCCAGTACGAGGACTACAATCAACTGATAGTGTTAGTCAACATGAAATGTTAGCCAATTCCTGGATATTCACCTAGAAACATCTATAAACTATGCAAAGAGAGTTGATTACGGAAAACGATGTAAGTTACTGATATATGTTATTTTTGCCTATTTGTTCAATTGTTTAAAATGGGCCTTGATCGAGTTCAATCTCGATACTTTTATTCAAAACAGTGGATGCAGAAACGGTTGACACCTGATCCTCAGCGTTTGAATACAAAACGAATTAGTAATTTCGTTGTGAATATCTTTCTAATTTTGGTTCCATTTTGTTTATTGGGGAACTTTGCCAGATTACCAAGAGCGTACAAAATATCGGGTATCCCTAATCGTCGTGAATAAACAAAATATCTCATCATCTCCATTTCCAATCCAGCTATCTACCTTGATAGACTTTGTTGTCGCTTTTGATTACCTGACAGAGATATCCTGAACGTGGTGCCAACCAATAAACCTGTCAAAAGCTGACTTCTGTCCACTTAATTAGGAATCAAAGATTCTGTCTGCACTCCCATATTTTCAGCGAAGGTAGTGCGTCGGTAAGGCTCTGATGTGAAATGGTCTAGAAGGACAGTTAACATTAGCGATCACGTTGCCTTCTCTTTTCTCCGAGCGAGTATCACCGGATGCGCTTGTACGGATGACATTCAGCAGTATTCATTGATGTAGTGACATTTTTGTGCCCCCTTTTCAAATGTAAAATGCGGTGCTGGTCATAAGATTAATACTTAACCTTAGGCTTACCAGTAATCACAAAGTTCATTAGCACAAACATGCGTGTTCGCAACAAACGTTTTATAAACAACCACACAAATGACCGGTTTCTATCTATTGCAACTAATGTCAAGGTTAGTCCCCTGAAAGTTGAATGGAATTGTAATCAGCAGCAGGATCGGAAAGAGTTAGATGCAATCATTTATGAAACGTAGAGTAAACACAATGTGAAAAACTGGGACCGAACACAAAATGTCGTCGTAAAACCAAGTAGTTACGTTGAAGTCCTCCCCAGAAGACAAAAGAACAATGTACACTTGGTTTGTTTAAACAGCGTAAAAAAAACCGAAAAAGTGACTGAAATTATTTGTAGTCGAAATGGACCTGCGTTTCAAGTGGACAAGAAAGAGACACAACAATAATCATCTACGAGTTAGTAGAAATAGCCATCCCAGACGTAGTGTGATGGTTACAAAATGTTCCCACTCTATCTGCAGTCTTTAAATCAGGCAGCATATCGAATTGTGAAAGGAAAAGTTCATTTTCAGAAGTGCCATTTACATGGAGTCAAAAAGTTTCTACGTGTTTCTAGGGGTGGCTTATGTACCAGTGATAATAGCTAGAAATTAAGTGTCTCTGAAGTACACAAGAGGTGAACTGAACTGTCGTGTGACTGACGACAATGAAAAGACAAGATATTCTTAAAAATGCTAATCCAGAATAAATTAGACTGAAATCCAAGTCACATCAAAGCATATAAGTTACTAGGGACATCCTATGAAAAAGATTTGACAAGCTTGACGATTCAGTCGTTCTGTAGCGACGATCAATTAACATGTTCTCAGGAAATTATGTCGTTCACCCGTTCTCTTATATCAGTAATATATTAAACATTTTTTTACATTCAATCACATTGGTAAACATTTTGGTTGGTTGATACACGTGTCCAACACCTCAAAATACGAAAGAAGAGTTGTACTGTACATTTCGACACTCACGGGAAACTTTTTACCTTCACATTTGTGGTCTTCATGTTATGCATTTAGACTTTAATTCATGCGTTTTCGCAGGCTTTTGTAATAGGAATGCTTATTTGCATACCACTGCATTAGTAACCTCAAAGCCTTTCAGCCTAAAAGTTAACGATGTATACCACAAAATAGGACCGAAAAGTGAATCTCTTTACCCGGCAAAAATTCGATTGGATACCTCTGTACTCGTACAAATGGAACGGTACTATTTTTCCCAGGTGATTTCTATAACTATAACATTTTAACGCGTTTCAATTTGTGAATTTCTTACGTATTCAACATTTCAGCAATGATTCTACACTCTTGTAAAACGCAGTCATTTGTCCAACAAACAATTTTCAAGAGGCAATGTAATATTTTGTATCAGTGGATTGTACAAAATGTCACGCAATCTCAATGTGAAATTTTCTATATTGTAGCGTTGTCAATTTCCGAAAATTTGTTGAATCGATACAAACGCAGCTTGGCCGTTTTCGATTTATTTACCCATGAAAATAATTAATAACGAGAGAATTATACTTGTTATCGAGTGGTCACATGTCTGACAAATGCAACCAAAACAACTAAATTTGTACGGTGTCTTTCAATGTGAGATTAATTTAGCTTCCTTTTCAGTAATTGCCCAGTTTAACTTTGTGAAACTCATTTATATAAAAAGGGTTCATGTGTAGGTCACCAGATTTTTCTAACTTGCACAGGGGCATTCATTGTCGTCGCCAAGTTTTTAACTATGGTACAATAATTTCCTCGATAAAAGAGACATTTTCAGCCGACAGAATGGTCTACGACAAACTCTCAACTTCGGCTGTTGTTTAGAACGTTGAGGTAGACAAATAAATGATGAACAGCACTCAATTGTGATCAGGAACACAGGTGAGGTGAGCTCCACATAGTCGTGGTTACTCGAGTTGGCCCAACTGTAGACGAATCAGAATGCCTGCTGGGTTGGGTGAATGTGCTTGCCGACGGTTGCCAAACGGTTAAGATCGCATACATTACTACCTACGGCCTATAACCGCATGATTCCCAAAAACCCAGAGGATGTTATCTAATTTTGATAGTGTTTAATATTATACGATTCACAACTGAATGTGGACGTACCATCTCAACCCAGATTAATGGAAGATTTGGCCGACTTCACTGAAAATTTAAACCTTCGCTTTTGAACAAAGGCCCGGTTTAATCTTCCTAACAAAATAAGCATTCATGGTCGAAACAAGACTTGAACCAGCAATCTTTTCAAGCTACCGATCGAACGTGCAAACTTCCCATTACAAAATGACGGGCAGACTTTATCGGCATCAATTGCAAACCTCCTTCCACAGAGCTTTTTCAGAAGCACTTATGTATCCGTAGTGTTGTATATTCATGGGTTTGTATCATGAAATTGAATCGCATCTTTGTGCTATCTCGTCCGAGAATCCAATGTGAAGTTGAAAAACCTGCATCGTGGCATGCACGCCGTTTTTCAAGAGTAATCACATGAGGCTATGACCAATTCATTCCTTCGGAGGTCAGCTACTGACATACCTCACAGTGATTTGATATCAGAGGTGGCAGTCTATCTCAATGCTCCGGTTAGATACTTTAAAGTAACAGCTTGGTAAGCCCGGATCAGTTGTAGCACAAAATGATATACTTCCCAAAAATCACAATGTGTTGCGTTCAAAAGAATGTTTTGCATTGCATCTTGATTAGTATTGTGGTTTACACGGCGCAGTCAGTCTGTCTATTGATTCATACATCTTTTCTCTATTTCTCTGCGTTCAACATTTGCCCTATCCATCACTTACCTACAGTTACCGAAGGGTACGGACATTTTGTAGACCTTTGTCATAAGTTACTTCATAATTCAAATGGACTGACAAGTCGATTGTTCAACAGGCAAACTGTGTGTTCTAAAATAATGACACATATGCAGGAGGTACACCATCGTGGACGCAGTGCTGTTATCAAAATGATTGCCTGGAATAACAGAATTGGAGAACGTCAGCGGCGGCAACCAACTGTGTTCCAAGACAGCAGATAGCAAGTGTGGAAGGGAAATTAATAAGGATCACAATTTCTTGATAATCGCATATTACATTGGTCCATTAGTAAGCACTGCGGTTCATATATGCCTACTGGCCCTAATGATAACTAGGGAGCACCGTGACTGTAAAATTGATATTTTTGGGAAACATATCTGGTGCACGCTACTGACTAATCCACTACCTGAACTTCTGAGTTGAAACATATGCTAAGGAAACGTTAAAACTGTCTACTTTCTACCAGGAAAAAAATCTCAGAGAATTATCTATTGCACCCAAATACTCAAACAGTCTTATATTAGGTTGAGTTAAGAATGGTTCATCCTCTATGTGATCAATGTCTGATTCCATCGTGTTTGAAGCAGACAGCAGCGAAATGATCCTAATTTATCATAACCGCCGGAAGCGGTACCACATAATTGGTGTGCTAGTATATCCCCCACACTTGAAAACCATCCGACCAACTAATCCGATTAACCGGCCTTGTCTAAAAGTGCCTCTGGGCGCGCAAAATATAAAAATACTGGATTGTATGTAGTTAGTAAGCCCTTAGTCAATCATCTATCCACCCCAACTTGCAATGTACACATTGAGATGAAAATGAACCTTGTAGATGTGTGCAGTGCTTTGAAATAGCAAAATTAATGTCGTCTGGATATGCGTGTTAGCAATACAGCGGACGCATTGAGAAGATAGAGTAGGAATTCTAGGTTACTCATTAGACAGGAGGGGACAGACAAGCCTTATGCCTGGGAAAATGCTGCATCCC
>JTDE01000110.1:5403-58126 GCA_014338405.1 Paragonimus skrjabini miyazakii | reverse complement strand
CTCAACGTGTCGCAACACTTAGAGAAACCAAAGCTTCATTTCACTTTACAGAAGAATCATCTACGAATACCATGTAACTATGGCCAGATGAATCACCGATTAATATGGCAACCTATCAGAGATGTGTGCATGGTCACGGTAGCTGCTGGTGCTGCCTTGCCTCTTCCAGACTTCGATTGTCCGGCAACCTGCCGTGGTCCACAAATGGCACAAAGAGAAAGCATTTCGTACAGGACTATTAAGCATATGACAAAAAGAAAGAGAAATGAGGCATGAATCGAAAATAAGAGTATGGGGAAAAATACGGAAAATACTAACCCAGGAAACACAAATGATCACCATATATCAAGACCTTGCTTGCGTTGCCTTCGGCAACTTATTTCGATCGTCCAGCGCTGTGGGAGAAGAAGTGAGTCCGTACGTCCTTGCTGGCAACTGGTTTCGCGAGGTTCCGATCATATCCCCTAATCCCCTGATTGCCACTGTGCGTGAACGGACGCTCATCAGCATCAACCAAACCATTTAACAATTTCAAAGATCCAATCAAGTCTCCCTGTTTGCGCCCTCTCCATAGGGAGAAGTCAACCAAATAACCAAATTTGCCTTGGTTATCCACAACCTTGCTCCGAAACAAGTTTATTGTTTTTTATTCGTACGCTCACAGTTCCCCCAGTCGTATAATAACGCTGGTCGGGTTTCACCGTCTCGTTAGAGAACGGCGAGTTTGCAAACAAGCTCTGTTTAATGGCTTTCTCCGTACAATAAGCAGACTCCAATGCATCAAGTCAAGGTACTATTAAAATATACGTGAGATAACCTCTAACACAACCGCATGCCAGTCTGTAAAGAAGGTGAATATCAAAGAAAAGTCCAGTCGGCCTTAAGAATTCAAATGAGGATCGTACTGGTTGGGCGGCGTTCCCAACGGAAATGGCTGAGTCACTGTCATTCTGGGGAACGTGAACCACAGTATTGGAGGTCGCGCGGATTCATTACACAGCCACTGGTAGAACTGCGACACCCTCGCCAACACACGGACTTTTATGTTAGTGGTTTGTAGCAGGTTTATGTTCACAGGGAAATGTGAACAGCTATGGCGGTACTAGTGTTGTGAGCCAAGAAAGCAGATGGCACAAAGGGTATTTATCAAGGAGAGCAACATGTGGGTTATGCATTTCAATAAGACAACAAACAGAACACTCGTTTTCTTGCGGTCATGGGCCCAGAACGTCACGGCTTCCACAGACACCAATGCACAATTCCTTCACTTTTCTTAACGTACCAAGAACCGTTTCATGCGATGATACGCTCCGATGTTTCTTCTTTTATCTTTCCTGCGGCTACTTTAATGGCAAAGTATACGTTCTGGCCCCACTACTGAATAGCAATGGCGTGAGTAGTATAGTACGATCGCTGCCCCTCACTACGTTAGTATGGCAAGAAGCTTAGAATTGTTGGGACGTGGATGGTTATCTGAGTACATTGTCGAGTTTCACAAATAACCTTCTAAAGCGGCGCTACGCTCATTCGCACATTCGCATGCTTAATGATATATGGGCTCCAGGCTTGCACGCAGTATTCAGGATGCAGCCGCACGGACATCTTAAACACAGGTACTAAGACCTCTATCTCCCGAATAACCGCGGTCTTCTCTAACAGAAACGGAGCTCTGTTGAACTTTCGGGCCGCAGTTGTAGCTATGGTGGAGTGTTTGAAATCAGCTACCACCCGAATCACTGTAACTGGCATCACCGACGTTCACTGGACCATCACAGATTTCATCGGCTCTCTCATGTATCTGTGGGGAGCCGCAGAAACCGCGGCTGACAACTGCTTTCATTTGTTTACATTCAGAGGTAGTTCCCACATCATCGTCCATTGGCGGATTCCCTCCGAATCCTATTGTTTTCTCACCTTATTTGGACAGCCTGTTAAGGGCCCTGCAGCAGACCTTTTGGGGAACTACATTTCCTATGATCATTGAACTTGCTCGAACACTTTCTATTTAACCGCAAACCTTTGATACTGTAGATAAGCCCCTATCCACTTCAAAGTCCCCTAGAATAAGCTGAATTTCTCCAGCTTCTTTAAGAAATGTCTACCGTAACCTTATTCAAGGGCCTTTTTAGAATTCAAATGGGATACTCCTACCTCTTTCTGTTCACCCTAACTCTTAGTGGTTTCGTCACGAAACGACAGCAGATTCGTTAGACACCATAACTTTTTCAATAACCCGTGCTGTTGGGCTAACAATACCCCGTGCCTTCTGACGTGGTCGACGGTCTTGTCAATAAGTATCCTTTCCATTGTTTTCAGGAGACATGCGTGAAAACAACGGGTCGGTAACTCGTAGACTGCTCCTGCTGCCTCCCCTGTATATCAGATTAACTCCAGCGACATTCCAATCCTGCGGTAATTCATCCCTTTTCACAGATGCCTTAAACAAGTACGTCAGGAGTCCCACTAGGACGTCAACTGATGGCTGCAATAACGCTGAAGGTAGACCATCTGGTCCCGTTGGCTTGTGGGTATCCAACTTGGCTAGCTCTTCTCTCACTTCCTTCAGGGTGATAATCATAGCTCTCATTATAGGCAGGTCCGCATTAGTAAGTAGTTGTGGAGTGTTCCCACTATCAGTGGTGCGCCCGTTTTCAAAGAAACAAAGACTGGTCACGGCATTCTAATTGGTTTGTGATACCCTTTACACACCTTTTACTTTAACATAGCCAACGGGAGCAAGTACGGGCGTCCTGGACTGAATGTGGTTATTTGCGCTGTTTACAGACTTTTTTCGAGTCCAGTCTGCACTCTTTCTGATAGCAGCCTATTGTTTTCTCGAACATTTTGCACTTGACGTAAGGATGGTGCCTATCAGTGAGTGAGAACTTTCCCAGATGGCCCGCTTACTGGCGTGGGCCTTACCTGCCGGTCTACTCCAAGATGGAAGTATCCCTCGTCGTTGCAATCTATGCATCGGTGAAAATACATCAGCCAGCTCCAGTAATTCATACAGGCCACTTCTGTTTTAGACCCCAGTTCATCAGGCGTGCCATATTTTTCAAACTACTTACTTTCATCCGGCAGTACAATGTATGCCACTTATCTGGAGGGGTTGGCTCACCTGCTACGAGCAGCGGTCGCAAAATTACACGACCACCATTACCCGGGTGGACACACTTCCAATTTAGTCACATCGTTGAGACACCCGGTGATAACTAAACCCAACGCTCTCGGGATCTGTTCAAACCTTCATCTGGTCTGCTGGCTCATTTGCTAAATTGGTCCTCGCTTGGAGACACATCAGCAACCTGTCCCCAAATGAATTCTCGATTGCAAGTTCTACCGCCAGTGGGTTTCCGGGAGCAAGGACGTCAGAGGGAAGGAGGATTTCGTCATTTTGGGTTGTGGGTTCCGTGAGAAATTCTGCCAACTTGCCACCCGCCCACGCTGTCGTTAGTAGGCCGTGGTGCATGTTGGCCACTATCATAGTCACTGGCAGTGATGTTACAGAGCGGATAGAATGTTGGACGTTGCAGATTCTTCACGAGGCTTTTGTTTAGGGCGGTCAGCCACCGACAATACGCTACCAAATCCTAAGTTTTTTATCTTGCTCATCAGCCAAATAAAAACAGTAATCAGTGAGAAAAAAGTCGAAGTTTCGACTCGCGGCTTGACCCATTTCAAAATTACTGCTATGAAGTCATAGCCGATATTTCTTTCTCGTAGTTCTCCCTACTCTTTTCCAACACTGCGGCAGTCGATATAGTCCACCTGCGGACTTCCCCCTGTCCATGTTGCGGATCCTTGAACTGTTCACAAGAAATGGGTGGTTTGCACTTGGACCGTTCGGTTTTTTCGAAACGCTCATCTTTCCCTGTTTAAACTTATACCAGCTTGGTGGAACTCCCACGAATGCTGTAGTATAATTTATTTCGATTGCAGCATTCTATTCCGTTTAATATTTCGGCCGTTACGTTCCTCAACTTCATTAGGTAGTCTTGCGTTATTTTGCACTTCTGAAATTAACGTTATTAACCGCATTAAGGGGCACCACTACTACCCACCTGATATTGATTGTGTCCTGTTTTATTTTCTTTTATCATCTGCCTCACTGTATGTCTTGTATACATGTTGAAACGATCTGCGTGTAGTTTGTGGTCTAAGGTAGTTCGCGCGAGAGACCATGCCCTTCAGTGTTTTGGTTGTGACGCTTGGTTCCATACTTCTTGCCTCGGCGTCTCTTTGGAGTTTTACCGAGTTCTGAGTGCGGCCAATCTAGATTGTATCCAACTGAACTGCGATAAATGAAAATCATCTGGGTGAATGTTTAGCAGATCATTGAACGCTACTGGTAATTCAGTGCTCATTGTTAGTACAGCCACCGCATCCGACAACGGTGCTCCTGACCACAGATTGCACCTCCCAACACAAGGAGTAGAAATGTAAGGCAAGCAAGTCAAAAGAGGTATCTGCGTTAGTCGAAGTGGGTGCTGAGTCACCAGTTTCGACGATCAATTACTCGCCTTTACAAGCCGTAACGAGCTTATCTACCGATAGGAGTCGTTCACCCGGTACACAGTTTTAAGGTCTGTAAACGAAGTTTTGGGGAGCAAAGACAGAAAAACGTTCATCGTAGGATCCACGCGTTCTTTTCGAACTACTTGTATGACTAGATATCAGCTCAAAGGTACTGACGCAAGGTCGAATACACACCTTCCATCTGCGTCTGAGTCTACAGTTGTAGATACTGAATCGCGCGCGGTAAGCAAGGAACCATCGGTGCCATAGGTCGTAGTGACATGACTATGGCGTTGCGATGTGTGCGGCCGCGAATGCGCTGGCCATTTTGGATTAGTAGGTCATTAACGTACTCATAATGCACCGTCGGCGAAGAGACAACGAGTACGCTAGGCTCAGGTAGGTCATACCAGCATATCCGTTCTGTTTTTGCTAATGATTGCATCGGCCAAGACCATGGTCGTTTGACAACTAATCTTCTCTTCTTTTCAGCAACTTGGGTGTCTGTGATCTTCTACCTACTCTTTTCTTGGGCTTTGCTGGTGTATTGAATGATGAGTCGTCTGTCTGATCTTTTCGTAGTTCAACTTTGAGTTTTGTTTTTCAACTTTGTCCTCTCTTGAATGCAATAGCATGCATTCGTATACTTAAATGCTTCTTGTATTACAGTTTACATATCTTTCTTCCCAGTACAGATCTTGTCATTGCAGTCTCTCTCACTGTTTATTTTCCGAGAGATAAAGGTTTCCTTTTCGTGCTAGCCATTCAATTGGCTAATCAGCATTGGCCAGCTGGACACAAAGGCCTCACTCACACACCTACTTGTCTTATTCCTTCGGGTTTACACCGGATACGTGGTGTGTGAGTGGAACTGCAAGTGGTGCAGCGCAAGCCACCTGTGGTGATGGTTTAAAGCGCAGGCGTCCTTTGGCTTCGGTCACTGCGACAGGCTAATCCGTTTCGGATGCCGCCAACCAGATACTGAATCATCCTGTATAACACCAATTGCAGCTACATTACTGACGCTCGTTGAGGAACAAAGTTATCAGCTGGCTGAAGTGAAAGTGAACAGTGAACTGCTTAGTACGAGGCTGGCCCACCTGGAGAACGAGTACGAGGCGGTTGTCGGCCGAAGGAGGAACGTCTTAATATTTGTTATTCTCGAACCGTACTTAAGAGACAGCAAACAACAGGCATTTGCGCCGAGCCATAATCTGTCAACTATATTTCGTGGGGTGATTTTCAGGAGATATCGGAATAGGTAGGGTGTTGCGAGTGGGAAAATGGAACCAATTGAACAACGTACCAGGGGAAACAAGGCCGGAAGTTTGGAAATTCGTACACCCTTTCCATCGGGATCAGCTGCTCGCGAGATCACTGGACGTAAAGACTAAGTCAAATAACAAATTTGAAATCGTCACAGACGTGCTAAATCCTGCTTCTCCGAAAGACGTCCGTTCTCTGCACATGCCGAAGGCACGGGACACAGATCGTTACTTCCAGTTGGCTCTTCCCCTTATTATGAACGAGTCCCGTGCGAGTATTCCCCTCACATATCTTAGGGTCCCTAATACAGCATCACAAACGTGCAATCGGTCGCCGGCAAGAAATGGAATCCGCCCTCAGGTATAATTCCCGAGGGCTCCTGATTCCAATATGGAAGACCCGATCAGTTGGAACTCCAGCATGTGAACGTCTGTTGCACAAACACCTCTAACATAAACAACAAACGGGGTGAATTGCTCACCGTAGCTGGTGGTTACGACGTGATTGTCTTCACATAATCTTGGCTCAGAATGAATACGCAATACGATGGGCTGTATCCAGAAGGGTATAGGAATTACAGACAAGATAGACCGAACTGGAGGCAGGGAGGAGGGATCTTAACTTCAATTGTCGAAAGATATTTGCAGTTACAAGGCTCCTCTCTCAGTACATCGAACATTTAACCAATGGATATTGTGTTGAAGTCGAGCACACAGACCATCTCAGCTGTATTTGCCTACAGTAGTCCAATGTCGCAAGCCATTGAGGATGCGAAGCTTGTATCTCTTTTGGGGGTCATCACTGCTAAACCACACTCCCTGCTGATTCTTGCAGACTTTAATGCTGCTGGCATCGATTGGGAGGAGAAATCAGCCTCTGAAGGGATTTTTTGGCAGATCTGTTGGAATTCCTCCATGACAACACGTTGATTCAGCACGTGAAATGTAACTCGCGTTTTAGAATAGGGAAGGTGCCCTCACTGCTTGACCTAGTGGTAACCAGACACGAAAATCAGGTTACTTCACTTAGGGTGGGTGTTCCTCTTGGAAAAAGTGACCGGGTGACAATCACTTTTGAGTTCTGCATTAGATGGCAGTCTATACCTTTGAAATCAACACGCAACTTCGGAAGAGTTAAAATCGACAGATTGAACCTAGATGCAAAGTCTCTGGAGTGGGATCATCCCTCAGGCACGGTAGACGAGATTTGGAAGCTGATTAAACGAAATCTACGAATTCTCACGGAAAAACACGTTTCGATGACCAGACGCCGCCCACAGAGCACACCTCGTTGGTGGACAGCTAGAATAGATAGGGCATATAGGAAAAAAGATGGCTTGGCTTAGTTTCAAAAGGAAAACTGGCCAAAACAGATTTTTTCTCTACCTTCCCGAAAGGCACCGTATGGTCGGACTTCAGAATAATGCACGAGCCGCCTACGAATTAGCACTTGCTCTAGGTGCCAAAGTCAATCCAAAGCGGTGCTATGCATAGTCCATGCTACGCCAACGATGCACAGGAAGATAGGTAGTCCAAGGCCCGTTGACGACAACCTACTTACCGATGCTCGTGAGAAAGTGGAACGCCTGGCGCTGCATTTCGCAAGTGTCCACCGTAAAGATAGTCAGCAAAACCTTACCCTAGACATACTTTTTGTGCCGATCGCAGAAATGACTCTCAAAGACATTACACCTCATGCGATAGAGAACATGCTGCGGCAGTTGAACACTCATGAAGCCCCGAGGCCAGATGGCATTCACGGGACTATCATCCGTCCGCTAGCCAGTGTGTTAGCCGTTCTAGTAACCAGCCTATCTATCAACGAAGGTAGAGTGGTCCAGGATTGGCGTGAAGTAGATGTCATAGCTCTGCACAAGGGCGGAAGCAAAACGGCAACTGATAACCATCGACCAGTGAGTCTCACTTGCACTCTAGTGAAAGTGTGCAAAACTGTTAGTGGAAGCAAAATTGCCAATTACCTAACCGAGATCAAGCTGCTGGATGAGAAGCAACATGGATTCGTTAGGCGAGGATCTTGTCTCTCCAGCCTGTTATGTTTTCTGGATGAAATAACACGACGCTCGGATAGAGGCAAACCTGTGGAAGTACGTTATCAACACTTCAGTAGGGCGATTGACTCGGCAAAGCATCGATTACCGCTGCTGAAACTAGAGCATCACTGGATAGCGTTGATTATCATTCAATGGATAGCGGATCTACTCTGTAACAGGGTGTTCATAGTCAATGTTGGGGAATCCAACTCATAAGTATACCCTGTATTCAGTGGAGTGCCACACGGGTCAGTAATAGGACGTCTACTGTTTCTAGCTTACGTAAATGACCTGACTATGTCCCTATCATTTTCGCATTATATGTTTGCTGACGATTTGAAAATTGACGAAAATCCAAATCGGGATCTTGTCCAATCCGCCTTAGTAAAGCTATCCGGTTGGTCAGCAAAATGGGATTTACCCCTTTACCAAGAAAAGTGTCTGCACCTGGGTAAAGATGGTAACAGATCTACTCATAGACAGCTTCCCAGTTCAGGTAATCCGAGCACGATGAAGCAAGTCACCGAAGCTATAAACTTCGGGTTCTAATCCAGAGTAACTTCAAACCCATGATGCAGTGCGCTTTAGCAACGAAGTAAGCAAGAGGCTCGCTTTTCCAGCTCATGAGAACTATTTCATCCAGAGAGCCAGAGGAACTGATTCCGTTGTACAAAACGTTTATTAGTCCTCATTTGGGGGTATTGTATCCAGGTCTGGAGTCCAGGCCTGCAAAAGGATACACGAAGCCTTGAATGTGTTCATAGGTTAGCTACTAGGTTGATACGGGGCATGAAGCCCTTAGATTATACTAGTCAGTTAAAAACTGTTAGCTTACCTCCCTTGAACAAAGAAGGCTTCCTGGAGACTTGATTAAAGCTTTCAAGATATTAATAGGTAATACTGATGTACCGGCTAGTGCTTTTTTTCAGCCGATGAAAATGCCCCAACTGAGAGGACACCATATGATTATCCCCAAACCGAGAACAAACAAAGGTGTTCACGCTTCATTTTTCTCCCACAGAGTGGTGAACGCGTGGAATATGATCCCCCCGTGTTGTGACCGCAAAAGACGCTTGGCCTGAGAATTCGTTTATTGCACAAACGCTTGTATAGGTCATGTCAGAAACCAAGCCACAAACGCGTATACTCATCTGCAAGTTAGATATGCATTCACATCCATCATTGTCATTCACCTTGGTGGAACTTCTGCCCAGCGCGTACACACTATTTCGATAATCTCTCCTTGTCCTCCGTCTTCCTGCATTCGCAGCTTGCCCTTTTGTTCCTGAACGTTGCCTGTAGGTAACATACTAATTGTGGGTAGTATACTACACACAACGAAACTGCCTGTCATACAATACCCGTATACTCTCGATGCTTCAACGGTCAAAGTATTCAAGGGTAAGCTTGATCAGGTCTGGAACTGAGTGTTTCTTGACCTAATGTATACTTGGTGTGTGTCATAACTCCGTATATATGCCGTGTGTACACAACTATTTTGTATGTTGCTTTATATATATGCAGGCAGATGTTTCTATGCAGCTACGAATGTGAAATTTTTATGTATATGTATATACAGATTTTACTGATCTACTAAATTATTTTTTCTAGTTTTTTTCAAGTGTGTCCCAATGTTCAGACCATTCGTACTATTTGGTTGTACACAAGTACTGTAGTGCACAGCTCGAAAAGAGGGCTTGCAACTTGACCATCATTCGTGCAGATATTTGAGAGGTTGACTGTCGGGATTATCACTCCCGGTCGTTAACAGCTACAGCCTTACACTACATGCTCATATTTTTAATCTGGAATCCGAATCCTCCTGTTCTTCAGCTTAGCAACACTGTAGTTTTAGTTTTAAATTGGATACTGTCATCCATAGGAAACTTTCATTCTCCTTATTTATTTATTTAATTCATAAATCCTTTCTGATTTTTTTGACAGCTCATGACGGCCCCTTGAGATGACTGATTGGCAGATGCAGACCATTAGACAAGATGGCAATAATAAAAATGTCACTACCACTTGTATTCAGCTCTATTTTGTATAAAGTCTCCGCCTAGTTGAAAAAACAACAACAGGCCGTAACTAACAAGTTACAAAAATAGACCTTAAGCCGGAATAGTGAGGTAATGACGTCAAAACTAATCGGACAGACTTATTGTTTCTCCAACAATAAATAAATGAATAGTACAACGAACACATGTCTCCATTCCGAAGGATACAAAATTGGTCCAACCAGGTGAGGCAGTGGGAAATGAGGGCTGTAGGATTCTACTTCCTTCTCCTCATTGCTCAGAGATTCACGTCAGACTATCTTAGTATTAGTGTGTTGACTGATCGGGGGGTTCAAATGGATTGAGCTGTACTCGATCATATCTTTCGTCCTTACCTCTGTTTTTCAAATCCAAAACGACAGTAAGCTGTCCTTCGAGTAGGCAGGCTGTAAACCCTCCTTTTAGTGTGCAGAAAGAGCAGTATTGTCTCTCTTAGTGCTGCACAATTAAAGTGTCACAGAACTGTCACAGTTACATATAGGTATAACACATGTAGCTGAGGTACTACATGCGTATTATTGATTTTTGCAAAATGAATGTGTACGGAAGTGTACGTATGCGTGATAATCTCAGTACGGTTGTCTCAATTTTATTAACGAACGTGCACGCAAGTCGTTTTCTGGTCCTCTAATTCTTTTTCCTTGTCTTTACATACAAGCCTGACACTGTTTTCGTAAGTTATGGTTATCAGGCAGACGAACGCTGATAAGGAAATCTCACAATCGAAGTGCTGGAAGTTGTTACCTACTAGCGCAAGAAACTGAACTGGCAAGCTGCTAACCGCCGCGTCCTGTGAACTGAACTGAAATTAAGTGAAAAAAAGCACTACATCTCGACAGTGAATTTACCAAATTTATGACACCCGAAGCCAAGTATTCGCGTGAACGCGACCGAGTGCAGCAAGTCACGTGATGCCAGATAGATGAACCTCAAGTGAAACCAAGGCAAATGAAACAACGGTTCGGCAACGGAGAGTAAAAACAGATAAAGTGCACGGGAATGAGCCTGGACAGGTGAAACAGATCGATCTTCAACGGTATATCGAAATCAACGTTCATTGGAAAGAAAGTTATGGCGCGCATGATTCAAGTAGCCCCATTAGCGGTGCCAACCTAGCTAGCAATTGGCTGGAGGTTGTGGATTTCGGCAATTGTGTAGTTCGCCGGTATGATGTTTCAAGGCCGAAACGAGTTGGAAACGGCCATTTAGGCGCGAAAAGAAATTTTTCAAATTTTTCACGAAATATTAAAATGCATATTACGGGACAAATATATAGATTTCTTCGAGTCTACTAGTGGTGTTGCAGTGGAAAAAACAGGTGTACCTAAAAATCGCTTATATTTGCGCTAAGTCGTTTTCCCAGGTACAAGTTTACCAGACGTGAAGTATAAAAAGCCGTTGAGAAGAGAGACCGAATATTTATTACTCGAAATATACAAAGGGTCTCTTATAGCGCTAGAGATGGCACTGACAAGTAAATTAGCTGGAGAGGCTAGAGACCAACCGTCGACAAGCGATTAAACCGGAAGAGTTGTGACACACTTGTGCGTTCGGGTTCGCGACGTAGTCACATGGCATGCAGACAAACAAACGGACAACATGCACTGCGCGGACCTTCTTACTAGCCTAGGTACAATATGCATCTACGAGTTTTGGAACTATTTTACACACCATACCGCAGGCAGGACAGTGAAATCTTCAGGTCGCTACACATCGCCCTCCTAGAAGGACAACAACCCTTCGATCCTGATGAGGATAACTGAGGCCAGCCATCCCTTGCCTGATCTGGCACCAGGCATACCAGCTAATATCCAATCAGCCTACGATTGACACGACAATCCCCAGACGCCGCAGGTGTAGCAGCACTAATTCCCACAGTTCCTAACAAGCTCCAACTCGAGTCTCCTCCCTAAACGGAGCCAAAACGACCGCAAAAAGAGAAATGTTCCAGTTGGGGCGTCCAGTGAACATTGGCGAACGACATCGAATGCGGAATCGGAGATGATCGCGATCGGTGGTGCCACATGCACCAAGCCGTCGTCGGACAGAACATGCGACCAAAAATGGAACGAAATCGGCTGAGTATCAATACAAAAGTGAATGACGTACCCAAACAAATTAAGCAACAAAAACGAACGTTTGAATAAATAGCACGGACAAGAGCACCTATATTTTTTGTCGTTTTGTGGACGTTTTTGCTGTTTTTTTATTTTTGCGATTGTTGGTGCACACAATCCTACCGTTATATTAAACGCTTCAGTCAGTGTACTTTGCGTTTAAAACGAGCAGTGATCGAAGACGGGGGCGTCAGGAGTTCCGGGACAGGCTCACTCGTGCTGTTGATGGGAGAGTCAGCGAGCATAGGCTGGCTGGTGGACGAGGAAGAATTCGATTGAGAAGAGATATTCGGATTTCGGCCTATCGGGGCTGATATGTGACGATGGATTTTAGCCTGTTGACAGGCTAATCAAGCGCGCGCCCAGCTTCTGATATCCTTTTGCATACAGGGCCAAACGTACCTATCGGAAATGAATTTGACCGTGGCCCGGATGAACGATATTGTGTAGTGTGTCGAACACACGCCGTCGGAAAAAATGAGAAACCACTGGACGCGGATGTCTAGCGGAAGTCTCGCAAAGAATCATGCCTGCAGATGCTAGCAAAAGCTGATCTGTCAGATGTAGGGCAGCTTGTTGGTAGGGAGCGCGAAAATCGGTTTCCGAACGTTGCGCGTTGGTCATAGTGTTTAAGTCGTGACCAACTAGTGCTGACCCTCGGAATAAAGCATCAGCTACAACGTTATCGCTACCAAAAACGTGGCGTATATCTGACGTGAATTGAGATACGAAGTCTAAATGTCAAACTTCGCGGGGCGAATGCCTATCGGACCTACTGTGGAAGGCAAATACCGACGGTTTGTTGTCGGTGAAAATTACAAACTGGTTTCCCTCGAGGACATGTCGGAAATGACGAACGGTCGAATGGATTGCTAACAACTCACGGCTGAACATGCTATACTTTGTTTCAGCCAGAAGTAGACGTCTGGAAAAGAAAGCGAACGGTTTCCAGAGTCCATCGACGAACTGTTGAAGCACGGCGCCGACTGCAATTTCTGACGCGTCAACAGTTATGCTTATTTCCGCGGCTGGGTTGAAGTGATGTACCATGACGGCAGTGGCTAATAATAATAATAGTAATAATAATGACTATAATAATAATCATTATTATGGTATATTTCTCAACGCATCTGTGAGAAAAACGCTCAGATAAGCGTGATCAGTATACACATTGTAACTTGAAACGCATACCGCACACTTAATTGTTAACTGTACAATACACCAATTATGGAAATAAAGCAACAAAACGGACATAATAATAGTGGAAAGTACTAGTTCATGAAGACGCATTTGGCTCACTTGCTTCTAAAACGGTAGTTCTCAAAATTTTCATTGTTCGATAAACAATGCTGAATAGTTACATCAACTCTCGTTTCACAAGGTTACGTTAGCCTTATGTTCAAGGTCATACCAGAGGAAGGAATTTTCAGGATAGAGAAGATGAACAGCCAAAGAATTTCGCCATCATTTGATGCAGACGGTTCCGGAAAAATATGTAGAAACTTTTGTGAAGATGAAAGAAGATCGAAGGATTCGATAACAGTCGCTGGTAACTCTAAATTTCCGTTGACCCGGCCGCGGAGTAAGTCGGTTAAAGGTTGTACAGGCTGTACAAAATGAGGAATAAACCGTCTGTAGCAGTTAACAATTCCGTTAAGTCGACGGATGGTGGCGAGAGTTGTAGGACGGGGAAAGTCGCAGATTACTCCTACCTTATCCGTCAACGGTCGAATACCGTGTTGATCAACGCGGTGTCCTAGGAAGTCTATTGCAGACTGGCCAAAAATGTATTTGTCTGCATTAACCATTACTCCGAAAGTTGTTAATCTGTTGAAGAGCTGTCGCAGATGAATCTGGTATTCTTCTTCAGAGGCACTTGCAACTAATAAGTAGTCAATATGAGGATGAGCGAAATCTAGACCTCGTGTGAGGTCATCGATAAAACATTGAAACGTTTGTGCAGCGTTTCGTAAACCAAACGGCATACGTAGAAATTCGAATAGGCCGAATGGTGTGATGACAGCTCTCTTTGCGACATGGTCTTCCACAACCGGGATCTGGTGGTAGGCGCGTACCAGATCGATTTTCGAGAAACACGGGTACCACGAAGACTAGCCGTGATGTCCTGTATATGCGAGATTGGATGCCTGTCAGGTACCGTGGCGTAGTTCTGCGAACGATAATCTGCACAAGGACGCCAATCGCCTGACGTTTTAAGGACCATGTGGTGTTGAGACCCACGGGCTACTAAACGGACGGATGCTCCCGAGCTCGAGCATGTGCTCAAACTCAGCGCGAGCTATTTTTAGCATATCCGGTGTCAACCCGCGAGCTTTGGCGAACACCGGCGGGCCTGCCTTGGCTATGTGGTGCCTCGTGGAACCTGCGACAGTAGGTAGAGATGAAGACTGTCGGAAAACAGTCGGATACTTGTCGGCTAGGAAATTAAGGGAAGTTAATTTCGTAGAGCTTTGATACACGGGACTGACTGATACCTTATCTGTCAAAATCCCCGTAACGGTAAGTTTTGTCGTTTGATCGCTCAAACGGCGTCGTCTGGAGTCTACCAAAGGGCCAAATTGCTGGAAAGGGTCGATGCCGATTATCGCCATTTGGACGTCGGCGATCGTGAAGATCCAGCGGAAGGGCCTACGAAGATAAGAATTGAATGTGCGAGAGCGCTGTCTGAACATTACTAATGTCTCTGTTGGCCCCGCGAAGCTCAAAAGTGACCGATCTGTTCAAGTCGCGGGATTCAGGTGGGATCACGCTGACATCAGAACCTGTGTCATTAAAATAGCGTATCGTCGACTTGTGATGTTTTAGAACTAACAGACGACCAGGCGGACGGGCTACGTCAGTAGCCATGATTATTTGGCTGCCTTGTCTGCTGACTGGACCAAAAGTGCAAGGCTGTCGGCATCGTCGGGCGTTCTTGCCAAATTGCTGATGATACTGGCAGTGATCGGGATTGGCGTTCGGTGACGGTTGATGGAGTACACGCGATCCTGAGCGGCTTTTATATCGTCAAATGGGTGTAGTCGAGCGTGACTTCCAACGCTGTGTCGTTAAAGCCTGAATTTGCTGAGTTGGGCAAGCTACTTGAGCATTCAAATTGGATATCGCACCTTGACTACTCGAAGCGAGTTGGGAAACAGTGGTACCGTGTGTTTCTCCGATTCGGTCGGCTAAAGTTGACAACGTTGCTAGGGGGTTTGCGCTAAGGCTACTTTGCATATCCTTAGGCAAACGCCGGGGCCATATCTCTTTATGCAGTGCCTCTTCTACTTGTGTCGTGCCTGCTAACCGTTGCATGTGGCGAAAGAGCTGTGATGGTTTACGGTCACCGAGCTTAGTCGCACTCAAAAACTGAGAAATACGTTGGCGGTCTGTCGAACCAAAGCGCTTGATTACGATTAATTTGAGTCGTTCGTATGGTTTCGTGGATTTCGGAAACTCCAAGATATCGTCCACCTCGTCAATGATGTGAGGTGGCAGTACCGCAACTACCTGGTGAAAACGGGTTAGCTCTGGATTAATTTGCCTCAGCGCAAACATGGTTTCTAACTGAGCAAACCACGATTTGGGATTATTATCTCCTAATATACAAAGGGTCTCTTATAGCGCTAGAAATGGCACCGACAAGTAAATTAGCTAGAGAGGTTAGAGACCGGTCGTCGACAAGCGATTAAACCGGAAGAGTTGTGACACACGTGTGCGCTCAGGTTCGCGCCGCAGTCACGTGGCATACAGACAAACAATCGGACAACATGCACCATGCGGACTTTCTTAATAGTCTACCAGTTTTGGAACTGTTTCACACACCATACCTCAGGCAGGCCAGTAAAATTTCCAGGTCGCTACAATGTCCCTTTGCATGCTTTGGTCGACCAGTGCCTGTCTATCTATCTAGTGAGGCAAGTATCTATTTCCATACCGTGCTAATTGTGCTCGGTATTGCTCTTCGTGGACAACTAGAGTAGTGTGCCCTTTTTTATCTCACTGAATCCTATCTTTTATCAACCCTGTGATTTCCTCTTTGTTTCTCACTTTCGCGCACGTCCTATTCAGTTCGAGACCATGTCGTTGACCAAGATTTTTGTTTCATAGCACGTGGTAGCGGGATAACTATTTTGGTTCACTGAATAGCCCGTAGAACTGAACGTGGAGCTGAACGATCCTTCAAGGTCAGCGTGAAGGCGGGCGGTTCGTTTTTTTGGTGTGGGAGTGTACAGAATATTTCTCTCCGAGTCACGAATTTGAAGCGACATTTTCCCGACGAAAGGACACAGGCTCAGTTAGATTTCGGAAGTGCAATCTATTTGACAATCCGCCACCCTTAAACCCCGCTGATTTGTCTGATTCTGAATCAAAATATCGTGGGAGCAGGATATCTCTTTTCTAACTCCAAAAGTCACACGTTGTTGTCCAATTCCATTCTCACGCGATTTTAACCCACTGCTAATCACCTCCACCCCCATAATTTTCTGTCTGCAAATTCTGTTGCTTCCACTGCCACGGCTTCATTCTCACCGAAGTAGTACGCAACCACAGTTACCATTTCAGTTGGTTGAAGCGCTTTCCTACGGTGTTCTGTCTTTATTAAAGTTCGGTGCGAAGCAGCTAGTTTAAGCCTGTCCTTTTTGCTTGTTGCTTTTGCTTGCATGTTGACAATAACCGTAGGCATTTCAGTTTATCTGGGATATGGCCCTCAAAATCTCAAGTCTGAGATAGCTGCCAAAGGTGGAGCCGATCTGTGCACTAATTGTGCGAAATCTGTGAATTCAAACTAGCAAGGACCATGTTGTCATGGTTGCCAATGCTGGACTCATATGGTATGCAAACCCCAGGTCACAGTCGGGCTTTATGAAACATTAACTCACGACGTAGTTGATTGTCTAGTCTTTCTTTGTGCTAAGTGTAGAACAGGATTCAACGCCCCCTTTTTAAAGAATGTACAATTAGTGATGCCACTCACACTTCTAGCTGCTCCATTACGAAGTGTGACGCCCACTCACAAACAGAACTCGCGACGAATACCGTCTATTGCCAGACATCTATTCCGCTAAACGCAGCCACAGCGATTTGTAGACCTTCACTTTCGTGCGAGAGCCTGCGAGCTTGAAGCGGAACCAATGATGTACATCAGATAGCTAAAGAGAAGGGGGTGGTTACCGTTTCCAGTGTGCATCATCCAAGTAACAACATTAATGTTTCCACCGTTAATCGGAGTGTATAGGTGACAAATAGCAACAAAAGGGCCAACGAAGTTAACCCTTCTGACGTGAATAGCTCGTTAGTCAGGGGACCAGAAGCCCATAATAAATTGAATTGTAAAGACAAGGCAAATGATACTAGGAGCCACCTCATAGACTTTGTGGTTCAATCTGTCACCGGCATAAATTCAAAGACTTCTGGTAACCCATATAGCGTACTTGTTTATAATCTTGCAGGATTGCTGGCGACATCGTTGTTTGAGCGCGAACGCCATGACCACCAAAGTATGTACCGTAACAAGATTGGAGGATTGCTGCAAGTCACCTAGACTTCACCGGCTTTCCCAGTCTAGGTCACCTGTTCTAAAGCAGTTTCCCCGCTTACTGAGGGTAACCTTCGGAAGCCATCAGTACACTGAGATAGCGCTCACAAGAGCACGCCTAATTCATGGTTCTAATATGGCCCACATACATTTAAAACTTGTACCTCCATACCTGGAGAGAATCCGGAGAACGGCGTCAGAGAATCCCTTCGACAACTCTGACCGAAGCGACCTTCCTCAACAAGATATCTCAAAAAACGTGCTCTCGCCGACTCCTCGCGGGTCGGCCTCAGCCCGTGTGTAATTAAACCTCTGATTACACCAGCAGTAGTCACCAGCCCACAGGCCACTATACCAAACAGTCGGACGTAACATCTGGGACATTTGTAATCAATCAAAGTTACGGGAACTGCATGTACACTAACATTTCAAGCTTGGCGAATAAGCTCCCGGAGTTGAGGTTGCTTCACTTTGAAAATAAATTCGACATTATAGCATTTACAGAGGCCGGGCTACGGCCAGACATAAGGGACGCAGAAGTTAACTTACCTGAAGTGAATGGTTTCAGAAGGGATAGGACCGGTGAGCGGGGTGGAGGAGTAGCACTGTACCTGTCTAATAATATAGACCATGTGGAATTGGACGATCCAACATTTCGTCCAGTACCCGAGCCCATTTGGGTACGTGTCCGTCTCTGCCATAATAAGCCCTTCACCTTAGCCCTTATATACCGCCCACCGGCAAGTGACACGGGATATGACGGCAACCTAGCCGCTGCTTTACACAGAGCCATCGAATTGACTTCAGGTAGCATTTTGATACTAAATGATTTTAATGACCCGGATATGGATTTCAAGGGCTTGGAAGTGCACTCTGGTCGGGACTCTTCTGACGCGTCCTTCCTACAAACCACTATTGAATTAGGGTAATTTGAACCTCAGAACCGAAATGCCTGTAGGTTGCAGTGATCACGCGCTTATTTTGTTCCGACTTATTTATGCTCCTTCTAGGGTGGTTGTTGATCCTCCAACACCACGCAACTTCTTTGAGGGGAATTAAGTATGAACGACTACTTTCTAGCGGCCTTTCAGAACTTACCATCTTTATCCTCAGTGGAACTATTTTGGCATTACATTAACGCCACCATTGATAAGGTGACTGACTTATTTGTTCCATTAAGAATCATCAGGGGTAATAATCCGTCCCTTGGTATTCGCAGATATACGAAAAAACTCATTTGTGGAAAGCGTTATACCTGGATGCAATTCAAGTTAAACCAGACCTCAGATGCTTACAATCAGTATAAGCTTATAAGAAACAAGTGTAATGAGGCTGTCCGTAGAGATTAACTTAAGTTGCAATCCTTTGCGGTAGCCCATTTAAGACAAAACCCCAAGTGGTTTTATAAACAACTGTCTAAAAATTCTTCTGTGAAACCGGGTATTCCCAGTCTGATTGCAGATTCTGGCCTAACTAACAACAACCAGGAGGCAGCGGAAATCATTGCGGGTACGCTAGAAAAGGTGTTCCTGGAAAATGCCACCGAAGCCACGTTATCGGTCAATTGCGGTACTTCTACGTCCAGCGTTCTGTCTAGCCTCAACGACATCAACTTTAGTCATATCACTGTTCTTGCAAAGCTTAAAAAATTGAACCCTAATAAGTCTCAGGGTTTTGATAACATACCGCCAAGACTGCTAATAAATTATGCAGATAGCCTAGCCGCCGTTGTAAGTGGCTTGCTTTTGAAGTCCTTCGAGGAAGGTGAACTACCTACTGACTGGAAGCAATGTGAAGTAATGCCGCTCCACAAGGGCGGTGCGCGTAACTTGTCTTCCAACTACAGACCCATCTACCTTCTCAGTAATTGTTGAAAGGTAATGAAAGGCACTGTTGATGACGCCATCCAACAACATCTCTGCATACACGGAATGATAACCCATCGGCAGCACGGTTTCAGACAAGACCACTGGTGCGTTACCAATCTACTGATTACTCAAGAACAATGGACTAAAGCAGTTGATTCTGGAAGCCAAGTGGATAGTATCCAGCTAGACTTCTCATTAGCCTTCAACAGGGTTAACCATGGCATATTGCTGTCAAAACTACAATGGTACGGAATTGAAGGGAAGCTGCTGCGATGGTTAGGGGCGTATCTGAGTGAACTGATCTTCTCTATCCGAGTTAATGGCACTTATTCAACAGTTCGAAATGCCCAGTGTGGGTTGCCGCAAGGGTCAATTATAAGACCGTTACTGTTCATCCTATATGTTAATGAAATGCCGTCGCTTTTGTCTCCGGGCGTTCTGTTGTACGCAGACGACACGAAGCTTTGGAGGGCTATTCATGACCACTCTGTTGAACCCAGTCTACAATCAGATCTTGTCACATTGTGTGACTGGTGTAGGCTTAACAAAATACCGTTGAATGCGGCGAAATATGAAGTCTTGAGACTTCAGCATAACAGTGCGACCTCATATCACCTTGTTAATGTTAGACTTTGTGTATCCGAACAGGAGAAAGAGTCAGAGTCGATTGTTACTCAGGATCTAAGTCTCTCCGTTAACTGCAAGATGATGGCGCGCAAAGCAACTAATGAACCCGAATTTATCAACCGTAGCCTGGGCTGCCCAACCTGGGCAAACTTCACTCCTGTTTATTCCACCCTAGTTCGTCCTTTATTAGAAACAACTATTCAAGCCTGTTCCTCTTATCACCGTAAGGATGTTTTGTTGTTTGAACAAGTTCAACGCAGGGCAGCAAAGCAAATGAAAGGCTTTCGGCACATGAGTTATCACAGCAGGCTTCAGAGTTTTGATCTGTTTAACTAAGAGTTTCTAAGGATGAGAGGAGGCACCACACTAGCCTTCAAAATATTGGCAGACTATAATCACCCTTGCTCATCCATCCTACTCAAAACGGAACATTTAAGTTCAAGAGGGAATGGTTTTAGTGTTAAGCATCAGCGCTAACGTTTGGTTGCCGGCGTTATTCATTTGCACTCCGAGTGGTCCTCTTCTAGAACAACTTTCCAGAAGAGGTCGTCTCAGCCCCGACCCTTGACGTATTTAAGATAAGATTGGACGAGTATCTCAGGGTAACCTTAGATATTTTCAGTCCGCTTGCTCCTCCAAACAATTTCCGATAGGGGGAACCAGTATAGAAAGAACTACACACATAAGTATAGCTGGCATGTTGTGGTGTGTCTGTTTGTGCACTATGCCTGATGACTGTCTGTATGTATGTCCTGTTGCATGTCCTGTGGGTAAGCTCATATGCGCGTTTGCGTGGACCTGATGTAGACAACTGGATCCATGCACCATACAATTTCCTCTTTGCATCTATTCTCTAAACAACACTGTGCTTATGCTCCGTCGAGCCTCCTCAACTCAAGATGTCCCTGGCCAAAGTCCTCATTCTGCGCCACCCAGAAGTGGGTCAAAAACAAGTCAGAGGCTTTTCTGGATCTGCAAAAACCCGTGAAACAGATGAAACTTGTGAATTTTGCTTCATTTGGTGAAGGTTATGACCTTGAAATTCTTGCGCATATTCGATTACAAGGAAACATCTTATTTCGACAATATAATGGTCGGTTATGAGTTCAGATGAAGTCACACCGTATGCTTTTGAGTAAGTATGAAACAAAGATTGTAAGTCGGTTGTATTTAGGGTTTACAAGAAGTGTACGGCGGATGGACGGGTAAGAAAGAGTATAAATTATTTATTCATTACTCAATTTAGATTGCATTGTATCTTGAAAAAAGAAACTTTTACGACCACCTGACCTACGTAGATCCCATAGGTCAGTCAGTGATTTCATTTCATGTTAGCTGTACTAATTTATATCGGGTTGAAATTTCCCAAATAGCACGTAGGATTATTGTACATGGTCCTCATGGGAATTCCCATATGCTTTAAAGCATATGACGCTGTGTGCGTACCCAAAGGAACCATGCTCAAAACAGCCACAAATAGATTACGGTTTCATTCGTTGTTCACTTTCTAACGACCCCTAAGACACTCCACTACGACGGCGGTAACAAACACTATTTAGACGTTATTTATTGGATATCTTCTTTGTACGTTGTGTATGAGACGAAGTAATAATTCCCCCCCCCCCAAATGGGACTGTCATAGGACACTCGAGGGGCGGTCGACCGTCCTATGAGCGTCCCATGTGCTGGCTGGGAGCCTACCGGCATTTGAAGTCAACCCATACGAAACTCAATTAGTTATGTGAAAGTGATGCATTAACACAGAACAAAAAATAACACGTGTTAACACATAGGCGCCAACATCAACAACAGAAATAAAGAAGTCCCAAAAAGTACATAGCGTGAGATAATGTCATGTATTTGTCCTGAAAAACCAACTTATTTACAAAGCCCCATTTTGCCCCATTAAAAATGGGGCTGTGTGCCGCTTGGGTTATAAATCAAAGTTTCTAAGTAGCTTGTGGGGGACTAGTTCTATAGAAAGGTATAAACTCAAATAGTTCGTTTACAATGCAGTCGCTGAATAGCTTACCATAAGCAATTCCGATCTAGGTGGAACAAGAGCACAACGGATATGGGACGCGCGCACCAAAAGGTGTATTGTAAAATACAACTTGGTTCGACTTACCATATGGTAAGTCGAACCAAAATATACACTATTTGTTCAAATAAAAGTGGTGTAGACTGTATATAAAGGTAAAACGAAATATGCAACTATGTACAATACCCTGTAGAACTCCCCTCTTGAACGTTACAAAGATGAAAACACTCGATAAAAATGGGGAAATGTTGAGTACAATACTCTTTGACAACTGTTGACTATCTGACCGTTCGGCTTGAGCGGAGAGATTAAAAGGAGTTTCAGGGTTGGACTGAGAAAATACAGGCTGTTTGTTACACGCACGAATTCCGAGCATGGCAATTGGTGAGTGATCGGTCCAACGCCGCGGGTCTAGTTGAGCTTTTGAAGCGGCCTTCAGCTGACAATGAAACCGCCCGACGAGTCCATTTGTTGCCGGATGGCATGCCGATAGTATGATATGATCGACTCCGAATAACCGACTAAAGTCTCTGAAAAGCGATGCTTCAAATTGTGTGCCTCTATTAGTGGTTGCAGTAGTTGAAATCCCTCTGCCGACGAACGCCCACGCAACTGATTCGGTACTGCTTTTGGGGAGAGATGTCACCAGTGGCCATCTGGTAAAAAGGTAATATTTTGAATATGGCAACGGCCCAACTATGTCAACATGGAGATGAATAAAACGTGCATCGGGTTTAGCGAGTGTGCCGGGGGCCGTGGTGGTATGCCGCTGGACTTTGCTGCGTTGACAATCAATGCAATTCCTTGCCCATTCTTCTAGGTCATTATGCATGTCCGGCCATACAAATCGGTCTGGAATCAGCTTGACGGTGGCACAACTACTGGGATGAAACAAACGGTGGAGACTGTTAAAAGCAGAGCGTCTAAAGTTTACTGGCACAAATGGACGAGGACTGGCTTTCATGGTATCGCATATGATTATGCCTTCACAGTTGGCTGGAGGCAACTTCTTTAGTTTGAGCAAAGTATAAGTGTGACACTGCTGCAACTCCGGATCGTTGTCTTGTTCTTTAGTTAATCTCTTCGAATCAACGTTGTCAGTTTGGTTTAGATCACTTAAAGTAACTCTGGACAAAGCGTCGGCGACGATGTTTTTACACCCCACGACATACTGTATATCTGTTGTGAACTGGAAGATGTAATCCAACTGTCTAATTTCCCTCTAAGAATAACGGTTAGGCTTGGCGTTCGAGGAATAAACAAGTAGTGCTCATTTTGTACAAGGGCAAGTGGTGTAGACTGCACATAAAGAATAAAACGAAATGTGAAATTATGCACAATGCCCTATAAATTTGTCGTATAATTGACAGATGTCAGAGTCCCAGTTGTCCGACAGCGTCGGATGTTTTTTAGTTGAAGTTAAACTGGCAAGGATAATGAAAACTTATTCTCCCTAAAACTATCATACTGCAAGCTTATGCATGCAGATTTTGGACATAAGAGGAACTGTAAACAAGTGAACGAGAAATGTTCCAGTTACTGATACTTTCCTCCAGTTTACAAAGTTGTCCAACGCCAACATTTTGGCGATTTATTATATGGACCAACTGATCTATGGTACACGGACCCTGGGATTGGTGGGACCTTTCCATTTGATTAACTACAGCCATTCGATGAGACTGTCAGCATAATCAGTCAGACCGTGCACACAAAGCTGCTTATAGTTCCGCAGGCTTAAAGCGGGTATGCAGTAAACGCATGAGTATGCTGAAGGTCGGTTGTGATGTTCAAATTAGACAGAACTTAATATTGTTAACTTATTTGGTTCAATTCCGAAATGGTACCGTCCTCTCAAGTCGGCCGCCAGTTTTCAATCATCGCGTAGCTTTGCTTAACTAAGTAGTTCTTTGGGATTTGTCTTACAGTGTACAATCTGCCACTTGGATTGTCATTGATATGTAATTTGATTATTACTTATATCCAATGGATATTCTTGTTGAACGCGCTCCAGACCATGCAAATGAATCATCCACTTGGATCCTGGCTGCGGCAATGTTGTTTGGTTTGTTTTTTCTCCTCGCATGCTCATGTTTATGCCTGTTATAGAAGTGTTGTAAACCATCCTAAACGATACGCTGGTTTGTCCTTACTATCGTAATATGCTTGGCAGAATTCGGATTCTCGTCCCGTTAATAATTCACACGGAAATCTCGGTCCTGAAAAGTACTGCGACTGTCCCCGTATTCGCTCTCAAGGTAAGCCAAAAGACGCTTACATAAAAAGAGCATGTTCCGCCCCAAAATGTGTGCGACCAAGGTGACAAGGACAGAGTGCTTATGGGGTGTGCAGTGGCCATAAGAACATTTCTGAATCATAAAAAGAGAGGGACATTTACCGAAAAAATAGTTAGGGTCATTAGTGGCCACAACGAAGTGTGGGGTTTGAGGGGTAAAAACTAGCCAAGGCCATTCTCTCGGCCGCTCTGAGCAGGTCCGCTAACTAGGACAAAATCAATCATTTTTCCCCCCGCAAAGACAGAGGCGGTATTTGGGACGGTAACAGGGTGGGCGCCCTAACAAGAAGACCCTTAAGGGAATCGGTTTCACTTCTTTTAGTCATGTGACACATTGCAGGCAGCAGACGACTGAACTTTCCTAATGACCGTTATTTGCTATTTATATCGTAAAAATGGTTTTGATTGAACGTCTTCAGTTGTTGTGTTGAAATAATACAGCTTCTACTTTCATTCAACTCAACGCAAGTTAACTGACCGTCTAATTAATTAAATTGTGCGCTATACTTTATACAGCAAACAACGTCATTCATTAAATGAAGGGCAATGTACGCTCTCAAGTTTTGTGTTGTTTCGCCGCAGGTCATCACAGCCCATCTTACCGTGCTTCTTGATGAGAGCCAATGCTTGTTAGAGGAAACCACAATGTAATCTTATTGGTTTTACTCGCTTTTTAAAATAAGTTTGACAGGACACACTTTTAGGGTTACGCTTCCTATTAATGCCTTTGTCCCCAGTGTAAAGTAGTTCTCAGTATGTTCTGCTGTTGTGGTCGTTGGCATCTGTTCCCCCAAACAACGGTCAAATTTTCCTTTCGTCTATCTATATTACAAACTTTTGGGTTACTATTGCATCTCGAGATAGGTTGACAATATGATGCCGTATTCGTGTAGTCCCTAGCGAATACTATGAGGTTTAAACGTTTTTTTGCATACCGACCTAACAATTATCTTTAATCACATTTTTAAATGCTATATTAAAACGCTGTAAAGTGAGTTTCATTATTTATCGTGCGCGGTTTATATATCAAGGTGCTAAATATCATAACTCATACGGAAATTGTGAGTCGTAAAAATTAACACAAAACGTGAGTGGAAATGAGTTTGGTGGATTGCCGTTTTCCGGATGTAATCACAGTCAGCAGAAATTAACAACCACAACTAACCTCTAATCTTCAAACCAAACCAGCCAAAATATCGAATCATAAGTACTTTCGCAGATAACTTACTGAAGGTATCACAGTATTTCCCAAACTTCAAAGGTACTTTCAATGCCACGTAATCATTGTTGGTCGTCAACTCGCGAACTTTTCATGCTCACCAATTAAAGTTAAAAGACTTTTGAAAAGAGCACTTACTTTCAATTATTTCATGGATATCCATGAAGAATGCGTCGTAACGTATGAAACTACGGTTAATTCGAGGTTTAAAACACCAAGTGTGGTGCTTTGTTCAGCTATTTTCTCTTATTCTTCCTTAACTTTGGAGAAAATTGAAGTTGCATTGCGCAATCTCATTTAACTACACTGAACTCAAGGTCCAATTAACCAATTACTTTAATGAACCTAAACATTGAACTTTTCGCGTTTAGGTTGAGGCAAGAGGCGGGCATCTAAAATCTACCTACAAGTCTGCGCAGCAGAGTTTGCAAAAGCTAATCACGCTTCGTATGAACTACTTGAAGGCGTTATAAAATGTAAGGTTTTCCAATGTAAATATCCACTATTTATCAATAAATGTGCTTTTCCGAATCTCTTTCAGAAAGTACACGGATCTTTTACCTCACCATTCATTTTATTCATTTTCTGTGTCCAATATACAGGGTACTCTCTTCCCATTCCCTTAACATTTGAAATCATGTAAATAACAACTTTGGGTGCCAAGGTTTTGTGAATAACTCTGTTTGCATTTTGGATTACAGTAGGACAAATACGAACACATCTCATCTTGTTTGCTAAGCCATTCTCCATGTTTATTCAACGCTAAACCTTAAACAAAATGGCGAGATTAATTCGTCCGTTTGTCACAATAAATACATTAAGTAAAAACACCAGCATTCAATGTTACTAATTAATAGATCATGATATGCGTTATATTTCTTGAAGTGATTTTGGTAAAGAGCAGAAATTGGGCACAACGGTAACAGATGGATAGTTATTTTTGCTACTTCAGCCTACTAGCAAACAACTAACAATCTTGTCCTCAATCTCATGTTGGCCGTCAAGAGATAATATTAACATCATCTGTTTTTGTTGCTATATAAATGGGAAAACGCCTACGGGGCTGGCAGCCTTGTATTTGCTTTTGTGTCAATTCATTCAACCAACTGACCGTTGCGTAATATTGCTATTGATTTGACGCTAAGAAGACGCCGAATTGTTTTAATAAGTCTTAATGTTTTTGTTTGATTTGCTCAGGACTGACATTGCACTGAGGACTGTGATACCATGTTAATGCATCCAGAATGTTTGTTTAATTGCTGTCCTCTCAGTTACAGACTCATCTAGCAACAATATCGCCGGTTTACCTTATAAGTTTGATCATGCTATCAAGTCTATCTATCCTTTCCGTAAAGCATCCACATCCATCTTATTTAGAAACCTTTCAGATGGATTCGCTTATCTCTAAGGTCAGTTACACCTCACATTGACAATCGGCATGTTCAGTGATAAACGCGAAAGCTAGGTATTTGCCTCAAAACGGTTTTCAGGACAATGGTTTACAACAGTTTTAACAAGCATTAGTTTCAACACATTGTTTGGAAGCTCACTGGATTGATAACATAAAACCGGCCCACCTTGGAGCTACAAATGTTTGACTTATACGTTGAGTTAGTTGTGATTTCCTACTTTTTTCTGAAGTTGCGTAAGCGTGGTGACGATCAAAACATTTCTGTAAAACCTCGACAATCCGATAAAAACTGTACATCCTACTGTAAAAGGTGATTCATACAGCTTCGTTAGTCACTCGCTAGAATAATAAAAGCTTATAAACGCAATTCGACGTTGTTGTTTACTAAATTAGGAGCATCACATTTTGAAGCTGATGAACAGCGGTCATCAGGATAAGGCAGATCTTCTTATGAAATCACCCGAAATTCATAGAGGTGTACATATATCACTTTTGAGCTTGGACTTGATAATCTACGATTCACAACACTGACCCACCGAATTGTTGTTCAATTTGACCTTAATTCTCTGGACCTGAAGTTTCTGATTGACCTTCAAGCAGAGACGAATGTCATTTTTAAAAATATCAACTTCTACAACTATCTCGCTTACGTCGCGAGGAGGTAACCCCAGTCAAATCACAATGTAGTATTTACACTCAACAACGACAGTTAGCGGTGACAGTTTTTGTGGGATAGTTATGACTGTAGGTGTTCAAACGACAGCTACTGTTGCGAATGTGTTGTGCGTTTCCGGGCACATTATCGAAGTTTAACAAAGGAGTATGCTAAACTGTACATCGCTTATGGCTTTGCATAATGGATAGAGAAGAGCTGGTTCAGTCGCGCAGATAGCACACAGACATTTCATCGGAGCTGCCGGGAACACTTAAACTATAGTAAGTTTGCAGATTAACAATGCATTTGCATATAATGTGGTGGATTACATGTGCTTACGTTATGAAACTAGCTACAGTTGAAGGTTTAACCGTGCAAAGTACGTGATAGCGATTAGGAAGTTGATTATCTTGACTTTCGTTAATCACAGTGGATACGATCACCCGATGACAAGTCTGTACAGTGGTTGTTTGCGTGAAAATGTTTTTTTCTTCTTGAAACTACCTGATGATTTATTTCGCTTAGTAATCTACAAACCTACTCTGATGCTGCTTAAACTTTTGCGTGGGTATAACAGATATGTAAAAATGTAAGCACCGTGTAATAGGAAAATGATTCGGCTACGCGGTCATATGGGTATTTTGTGATTCCAACTTTATACTTGACAAAACGCTGTCGTTATTTTAGTAACGGAACTAATGGGTTCCGGAGTAACATTTGACGAACCTCGTGGAGACACATACACAGATGTATAGAATGTTTCTTAATCTTTCCTTCCATCTATCTTTTCTGAGCTTATCTAGCAGGCACCAAACAAAAATTTAACGCACATGAATGATGCATTACAATCCACAGTGCACAATCAGTTCTAGAGGAACCAAAGAAAAGCACCAAAATAGATTAATACACATCGTCGTTTTGTCCTACATTTTCTTTCAAGCATCGCATTACAAATGACATTGAACGTGGTTCGGTTTTATCAAACAGGTCACTACAATCGTACACACACTATTGCCAACCACTTGGACATTATGTTTATCTATGTGAGCATGATTGCTTGACGGTAAGCGGGAAAATGGGAACAAGAAGGTCAGTAGTTTGGTGACAGACTACTTCAGCATAAACAGCTATCCGCCCATTGCTGTCATTCCAAATTTCCATGTCTTTCATTAAGATAACTTCAAGAAAAATGTTGTATTCTTAAACTTCTTCAACAGAGTAAGTAAGTCCTAAATTACTCAATTACGTTTACTTAACTTCCAAGTCGAGTGATCCATTGGACTGGCGAAACTATGTTTAACTCACTTCCAGAAAGCTGTTGATGAGTGTGTTGAATTATGCGAACCTCTAGTTTGGACGAGATTATAAATGAGTTCGCACTTGGTCATATGTATCAAACTATGCTAGCAGTCACTTCGGCTTGCATGTAAGACAAGTATCAGATCAGGTCGCCAAAAAGATGTTTGCGTGAATAGTTAAAAACTGGTTCACAAACTGGTAGACAATGTGTACTTTGGGAACATACACTAATTCTACCGTGACAGTGGTTTTCAATATTGCCAAAACCATTCTGATTGTCTCATGAATAACAGTTGATGATCTAATTTGCCCTTCCGTCTCAACACAATCAAACTGTGTGATATATTCTAGACCACAACAAAGTAACAGAAGAGGGTTACGCAACCAGCTGTCAATGCGTTTCGAGTTGGAAGCAGAAGAGATGCGTTTCGCAGACGGTGATGGTTTTTGGCAACAATTTTAACTGGCAACGTTTTTAATATTTGTTGACGATTTAAAGTAAACCATTAAACGGAAATGTAGAACGAAAAAGAAACAGTTGATATTAACCTGAAACTGTATTTCCTAAATCACTTAATGCTTTTCTGAAAGAAGTTTTTTTCGGCCCGGACTACACTGCAAAATCTGAGTGGCTCAGCTGCTGGCAAAGCTACTCAACATAAATCGATTGGTGTTTGTTCCATTCTTATGTCTGGTAGAAAACAGTGGATTCATAGAATACTATCTAACAAAGTTTGATTTCAGATACGTAAACTCATTTGGTCGGAACCAAGCTTCCGAAATAAAAATGCGCGACGCCTTGATCAGAGCTGAGTCTTCTTGTAATGTGACGCTATGGATAACCCCACTTATTCATACAGACCGTTCGGATTAATGGAAAAATGAAATGATTATGCAGAGCTATATCCTAAATGACTGCGTCTGGCGGTCTGTGCTGTGAGTTTGAATGCTGCCAGTGTTTATTGATCTATATGGGTTTTTCTTGCACATGAATGATAGGAAAAATAGATATGGAAGTAGTGTTATAAATTTCACGTGTACTTAACTGAAATCTAAAACATATTATAAGAGAAGTGTTGGTCAAACTGGTGGCAGAGCATTTTTTGTTGAAGTCTAGAATATCACAGAGTAGTTAATGGCTGCTTAAAATATGCCAAAAAATACCAGTGTGGGAAATATTATCTGCATCAGTGAGATGCGTACATGTTCGTTGTATGTAATGGTTTTACAATATTATGCTTGCGAGCAAACATTTGAATTGGCCACCTTCAGTTTAATTTTTTACTCGTCCAGTTGACTGTGAACCCTATTGTTAGACACATGTTGTATAACCACAAAGTAACTACCTCTAAAAATACACTGTTCATTGAGGAACAAATTTCCGTTTGCCTTGACTTTGTTGGCCGTATGGTTTTATGATTCGAAGCTTAGTGGTCATGTGAGCGGGAATTTATCGATAGAGATTGTTGTTTCTGTTCACAGAAATTTGTGCTTTTGCACAATGGGAAGATTCCTTTGTAGATTTATGGGTTTTTCCTTAAGGGGCGCAAAGTAGCATGGCGTTTCAATTTGGGCAAATTAATAAATTCCCACTATTCTTTATGAAGACGAGCTAGCAAGTTCACTAAGGTTTCTAAAATCAATCGTTGACCTGAACTCCATTACGCCGTTAGGATTAGTTTAAATTTATTTCATAAGAACTGCCTTCATCAAACTTTGTGGTTATTTGCTGCCCCATATTGTTGACTGTCACCTGTATAAATGTATGTCACCTCAATCCGTTGTAAACTGCCAACTTAAGAACGTTCGGCTACTTTAAGCCTCAACGTATCTTACATCTATGTTTTGCGATTTAGTCTTCAAGAAATTCATTGACGCTTGTATACCGAGGTAGTGTTCTCATATGAAACTCCCTTACATTGCTCAACGAACAATGGTTACAGCTGAGCTTGAAACACATCATAGTAGATTCAGTCATTTACGTTAATTATCACAGTAGCCAGGTAATTTTATTCGTTTATCTAGCTCTATACTCAAACAAGAAATGATTTTTAATGTAGTAATCTATATTATGTGTGGGCTTCAGTCAGTGGTTATCTTTTTTCTTCCTCCATCCACTTATTTGACCATCTGGCTTGTGCAGTTGAAGCCGGGATTCATTGTTTCATTAAGGGCATGTTATCTTTAACCTTTCTGATTAGGTGTTTGGATTGGCTGGAATGATATTCTATTTAGTTTATGCATGTTCAGACTTGACAAGAATTGCCAGTTAAAATAAATTCATAAATCCTTAAGAGTACACCTATTATTGTGAACAGATTATTGCAGGTAAATGCTTACTGAAGCGGATGATACCATTTTCCGGGGAAACTTACGGAGATAAAAAGGCCACATTGGGGAACTGGATGAAGGAGTTGCAACATAGTTGCATTTCAGATTCATTAATGTCAGAGCTAGAAATTTTTTTAATTGACTTTCTGTTTGATGTTGATGAACAAATAGGACACTAAAATATACATATGAACACCTTCTATTAGATTAATAATGTGATTATTTGTAACTGTTCTATCTTGGGGTTCATATGGTACATTTTTGGTGGGAGGGGATGACATTGCCTATAAGAGGATAATGATGGGCAAATTTATGTTCGAAATACCGGGGGCTGTAAGCTGAAAAAACATGGGAACCATTGGTGTGACTATCCCCTCTCAGTCCTCTGCTACGTATTGCTTGATATTGGATTTCTTGGGTTTTTAGTTTCTGTCAAGATAAAGTTTCCATTCATACTTAAGCGAGTTTGAACAGGAGATATAACAGCAAATTTTCCGCGTATTCCCGTCTGTATGCTAAGTGAAAGCTAGCATATATTGAGAGGTCTGTGCGTGCCAGTAAATTTTATCAGATATAAAGATATAAATCTGATTGTAATGAAACAGTGGTTTGCCGCATACCACTTCCAGATATTTAAACATTAAAGTAGACAAGCAAGTCTACAGATAAACAGTTATTAATATTAAACAGACATGTACGTCTGTTAGCCCGTTGAGGGTATCCTGGAGGAGTGACCAAGGGAAGCCGAACGCTGATCGTCACTTGTGTATCTGTCAAGTGAATATAGTTTTGATTTTTTGAGCTGCCTCAGCTTTGACCACTGTAATACTTATTGTTTTATCTGGTGAACTTACCGTAAATTGGAAGATTATTGACCTGAAATAGTCTGTTTATTTGAAAGATTCGATTTAAGAGAATTATTCCTTAATCCTTGCATGCAAACTGACAAGAGGAGGTCTATCTGTGGATGATCAAATGGGTAAATAAGTTTTACCGCTAGGAACGTAGTCACTTTTCGGATGTACGTAGTATACTGGTAGTCGACCTAACGCCGTCAGACACTAGGCAAAAAAATATCTGAGTCTCATATCTTTCTAAGTAGCCTGATCTTGAACTGTATTATTGTGGGAAATTATTTTCAGATATGTAAAAAGTACCTGTGAGTTTTCAATATGGGGAGCTGATAGAGGGAACTACAGAATTAAATTGTTCACAGATCCTTCCTGAAAAAAATCAGTGTTTATTAATTGGCAGGTGTGGGGTTTTAATTAGTAAAAACCGAACATCGCCCACAAGTGATTTCAGTTTTCCCATTAGCATTGCCGTCAAAAAATGTAACTGGCCCCAGTTTTCTCCTTGTTGCTGCCTGCCAACAGTGCATCTCCTCGCCATGACCTTGATTTGTACTCCTGCCATTTTCTCACAGGGCAGCCATGTCAACCACTGCTTCACTTATCGTACACCCGGTACAGTCGAATCGTCACTTGCAGTCACCTAGCCACATTCGTCCATGAGTATTGCTCAGATTGCCCGATATCTCCCATACGGGACACATTTACTATTTTGCTAACTCCACTGGATGATCCCCCGATTGGAACTTCTCATCATCTCAAGATGATGGGAAGCACCAACCCACCCAGCATTAAGTTGATTAAAGATAATCAGTGGATTAATGTGGCCCCATGGGAACGTGGTGGGAGGTTCAGAAGCACTTATATTTTACGATCACCTCAGTTCAACTTGTGGCAAACCTAAGTCGCTTGTTACAAGTGATGCCAAGATTTACATGTCTGGAGGATTGAAGATTGTAAGCTCTAAAATGTTGGTTGGCATCATTCAGTTCGGATTGACCTGTCATAGTGACCAAGGCCAAAGGATAACTGCGCCTAACCATTACCACACGTGGTTTGCGCTACACCACCTGTGACTCCACACATACCACATATACTGTGTAAACCCGAGGAAATAAAACAAGAAAGCGCGTGAATAAGGCTTTTGTGTCTAGCCGGCCAATGCTGGTTAGCCAGTTGAAAGGCTAGGTCGAAAATGAAACCCCTATCCTCGGGAAGAAAACATAGAGAGACTCCAATGTTTAAATCAACACTGGCAAGAAAACTATGGAAAATATAATGTAAGAAGTGGCTCATTATCCGAGTACACGTCGGTGGACTATACAGAAGATATAGAGCAGAAATAAAATGGAAGGTTGGACTGGGAGAAAACAGAAAATACATTCACCATACAGTACACCAACCAAGCTGAAGAAAAGGATAAGTGGAAGGCCAGAGCCATCCAGGTTTCTGAAAATGGGAGAGGGTGAGTTCCAAACGACCGTGGTCGTTGGTTGATGCGTACGATAAAATATGGATATAACTGATGTGGCCCATTTGGCCTTCACGTTCTCGTTTTCTTCTGGCTGACGGTGTATTGTGAGTACCCTGGTGACATGCTAATCTCAAACGGTCGGCGAATTTGCTGTCGCACACATCGCAACGCCATATAGTCATGTTACCACGATCTATGACACCGATGGTCCACTTGCGAATCACACGCCTCCATTCTTGGCCGCGCAATAACTGCTCGCTGAATTTTAAGACACCTGTCCGGTTCAACGTCAATTATTCCCAACATCTGAAACTAATGTTGCGACGCGAAGACTTACCTGGATAACATTCTGATATCCCAGCTTTTGGCGGCCAGTATTTCGCTTAGCTGATTTCAGCCGTCCATACAGTGACTGATTTGGAAGGTAGTCATCTGCCATCCGACGCACGTGACCTAACCAACAAAGCTGATCAGCACCAGCATGACTTTCATTCTGTCCATGTTCGCTCGCCACAGTACTTCAATGCTCGGAGTCATGTCCGACCACCGAGTGTCCAAGATGCGCCTCAGACATTGCACACGGGGGCGGCTCAGATAGCGCACGTTCCGCTGATACAGTGTCCACGTTTCACTGCCGTACAGCAGTATAGGCAGCACCATTGAGCGGTAGACACACAGCTCAGTAACTATTTTCAGGCGGTGGTACTTCCGGGCTCGTCTTTCACTACGTCTAAAAGCAGCACTAGCCTCTGCCACGCGGACTCATAATCCGCGGTCGGCGGACAGGTTTGTGGACAAGTTGCTACAAAAGTAGCGAAAATTCGTGCAGCTACCGACAACATCTCCATTGATGCGAATCTCAGGCGCAGATGTTGGAATAGTACCTCTACTCCTAGAAGACTGAAAGGTAGAAAGTGTCTTGCTTTTGTTGATATCCAACCCAAACTTGGATGTCGCGGTTGCGAAAGCCATGGCCAACCGCTATAGTTCGTCTTCGCTGTGTGCGAACAATGCAGTCATCCACGAACAGAAGCATGCGCATCGTTAAGGTATGTAACCGGGTTGGGGCACCGAATCGAATGCTCAGTAGGCGCCCATCTATCCGGTACTCAACCTCAACGCCGTCCTCCTCAGAGTACTGGAAAGCAACTACTATCATGACAGTCAAATGTAAACTAAATAGGGCCGGGGCAAAACTTTACTTTAGGTCCCTGGCAATGTCAAAATCATCGGAGGTGGATCCACACAATTGTACCTTCGGTTTCATACCCACACGCACCTTTCAGATCAAATTTACAAACTTACCTGGACAACCATATTTTGTAAGTACCGCCCACAACGCCTCGTGACTTAGGGAATCTGAGGCCGTGGTGTATTACGCAAATAGGGCAAATAGAAACTGGCTGGGTTTCCGGCACATCTCCTGAAGCCGTCCAGGAACAAACGCTATGCCGATCGTACTGCGACCCACCCGGAATCCACATTGCCCCTTGGGAACACTGGTCTCCAAAACGTTCATATTCATCCGGTTCAGAAGGATTCCTGCAAGTGTCTCGCCTGCTCAGCTTAACAGACTGATGCTCCGATAGTCGTTGGGGTGCATTGCTTGTTACCCTTACCTTTAAACAAAGGTACGACAAGGACATAGTTGAACTCTTGTGACATTATTTTCTGCCCTCAGATAAAGTAAACCAGCTGGAGCAGAGCATGTTCCAACGCCGGTCCGCCATTCTTCAGGATTTCACGTGACAATCCATCCTCTCTTCAGTTTTTCCATCGCACAATTGTTTGATCACTCTTTGCAACTCTAGAAAATCCGAAGTGAGAGCAAGTGAAGATTTGGTGTCCTGTTACAGCAGGCTGTCCACGGTCACCCAATCAATGGTAGCAGGATGATTTAGTAGGCTATCAACGTTTTTGCTCCAGACCTTCATGATGCCATCTGGCTGGGTGCACGAACAGTCAGTGTCCACTTCTATCAGTGCTTTAGTAGACTGGATCGATGGACCGAAGATCGCCTTTAGCGAATCGTAGAACTGCTTTTGTTGTCAATGACCGGGGTAGCCCTGCATCCGCTCACCTTGTTTCCTCCCCCAGTTGTCCTTGATTTTGCGAACACGTTCGGCTAGTTGACTTGCAGTACTCCAGAATGTTGCTCTCTTATCTTCGGTGTCCGGGTCCATTGTGAAGGTAGCAAACGTCGCATTCTTTTCTCGAACCAAATTAGGTATAGTCGCGTTGTTGTATTTGAACCAGTCCGGACGTTTCTGGTGTTACATACCGATTGCCTCAAAGGATGCTGTGATCCGTTCATGGAGATGTTGCCACATACCTTCGGGGGTGGCGAATACAGGAGATAGAGAAACTGAGCAGCAACTGCACGTTGGAAAGTAGCCCTCATATCGGAAGTTTCCAATCGTTTACCATCCAACTTTTCCATTGTCTGTAAGATCTACAATAAATGGGCTTCTAGACATGAATAAACAATTTGGTCTTGACCAACCTATGATCGGTGGCACATTCGACGCCGTGCGGCACTCACGTGATACGCACTTCCCGAATGTCGCGCTGCTGCGCAATCACGTAATCAAGCAAATGATAGTGACCGCTTCGTGATTGCGTCCACATCGTGATTTCGTTCGCATGCAGCTGGAATCGGGCGTTTGTAATAACCAGTTCGCGAGTAGAACACAGGTGAGACAAATGATCATGGTTCTCGTTGGCAGAACCAGTGCCGTAGGGTCCGAGGACTCCTGGCCAAGCTACTGGGTCGCGCCCAAAACGAACGTTCACGTCATCCTGATCAAACAGTCGGTCACTCACCTGCGCCAACCGGATCGTGGCCAGCAGTTGATCATCTAACTGGTTCTTTTTGCTAATAAATACGGCCCACTTACCTTGACTGAGTCGCAGGCGTATGAACAGCATTCGAGGGTTGGTTGCACGTGGCTCGCCACACATATAAAGTCAATACAATCACAAAAATCACACACAGCACGCAACCCAAGACATACATAAGACACACTGTTGTAAAGACAATTAAGTCACAAACACAAATACCAGACCAGGCAAAAACAAACATCAAGCGGAACCAATACACATCTTGGCGCCATCCACAACGAGCGCATCTACCTTTAGTCTGGCTGCTCTCCTTTGCCTATCTGAAAATGGCTGGACCCGGAATGACCGATACCTGAGTCAACATAACTCGGTGGATTCAAAGAGCACACAAACCTAACCACCACGCCAAGGTAGCAGAAAATGTCAGGTCTAAAATATTGCTGAACAGCAGACGGGCATAACTTTACTCTTAATGGTTCTGACTGTTAAGTGGTTCTCTAGTGATCACAGATGTACGGAGTTTTGCAGTCGGTTCTAACTCCATTGACACTTTGCAGACCACACATATATCGCCACGTTTTCGTGTTGTCGGCTACCAACTGCATTGCGAATAGCTAAAAACTATAACTAATATGGTTAAACAAAAAGAGTTATACAGGTCATTTCGCAAGGTACGATGAGATTAAAGTAGTGAACTGTGACCTGAAGATATGCTCGTTTATCTTCAGAATTCCGTGGCACAATGCACTTCATCAAGGAGTGTTTGAACCTGGAATACATTCTGACAACGAACTTTTCACCGGAAGTGCATCGCATCTTTTGGTAAACGTCTGCCCAGCCACAGCAAGGAGGTGGCTTTTTGGCCTAGTTTTTTGAATACTTTGCATCAAACCGTGATTTCTGTTAGGTTAGGGCTCATGTTCTTCGTCACGGTATACGTCTGTTTCCACGTCTGTCTTTTTCGAATGTTTGTTCCGCATATTTCCAGTCGCTCCTTTTGTCCACTCCCTCCGGCCTTGACTGCCGTGGTGTGGGCCTTTGTCTCGATGTCTAGACGTGGTTTCATATGCGTGATGTAACCGAATAACCAATGTTCGATACCAATTTTGTAAACTAATGACGCTAATTGCGTCGAAAAATACCGAGGTTAGAAAATAATTGAATCAGGTGGGGAAATTTCCGAAGAATGCGAGGAGAATAAGGTCACTTCTGAAGCGCTGAAAATGGTGGAGAGGATTCGTTGGCTTACTTTGCACAACATACTACGGAAAACCACGTCAGTGGTTGAGAGTCAATGTGAGTTAATGGAGTGTACGAGGAAATAAACATCGAAACAGATGGGCTTTAATTAGCTTTGCTTTACCTGCGTGAAGAAACTCGACAAAGTTGACCTCAAGGTTGACTTCTGAAGTGTTATGTTCAACCTTTTAGTCTCATCACACACAAAAAACTGTGTACTTTGACATATTTTGTAACCCAGACATAAGTCTACTGTAAAAAAGCTAATGTTCAGGTATACGCGAATCAACGACAGGAAAATAATGTCGAGATACGACGACTGATTTACCATCTGAGCTACGAATTTTAACAATGTTAAGTAGATTCCATCAATACCTGTTTAACGGTCACATCCTGAGACCATCCGGTGGAGTTTGTATGATACAGCGATGAGGACGGATAGATGAATTTAAGTGTGAAATTTCGTAATTATCGTCATGACTTCACTGCTCAGCTGGTAGAGAATTTGCAGTGTGGGAGGATTTGTTTCTTGTCGTTGGTTTGAATCCGGCCGGAATCTAGATTTTTCATAATTAGATTCAGTCTAAAGCAAATTATAGCAGTATATCGTTAGTATTGTTTTAGAGTGTACAAAACTAAGTTAGTTTCTTTTCCTGTACAGTATAATAACTAATTTTAGGAGTATTTACAAGTTTTGCATCTTCCATGGGTATTCTGCTAAGTGTAGAAAGAGTTTTCCCATCTGAAAAATAAACGTTTAACAAACTTAAACCCTACTAGGTTTTTCAAAGATTACCTAGAACCACTCGGAAAACAACTCGATTTCGAGCAGTTAAATTTTCTGGTGATGCGGAAATTCCTGCTTCTTCTTTTACCGTTCACTTGTAAAGTACGTCCTATCAGATTACACTTATCCGATACAATCACATGGTGGAGGAAATAATCGTTTTCTGGGTGGAATGTTGGGTGACTTGAAAGAAGAAGAAATTAAGTGATTCGAATGAATATGGTTCAGATATGAGAAGTTGATGTACATCTTAATGCTATCTGATAAAGTTTTCTTCTAGTTAATAGACGTGCTATTGTCTAACAAAAAGCAGTTGGCTCATTACACATTATATAATTGAAACAAATAGCACAATTGGAATAAATAATTGGAAATCACTAATGAAACTTACTGTCGTAATGCAAATGAATAGCCCAATATTTATTTACACTGTGAAAAATGGATGTAGTTTATTGATGCAACGGATCGATATACAGTTGAGAGAAAATGATTTCGCGTCAGTCACTTACCTACTATAGAGTCGGCTGCAAACTCGAACAACGATTATTTAGAAACCATAAATCGAAAATAGATTTGCTAACTGGTATAGCAAAAATTACTTAGCAGATGCAAGTTCGTGCTATCAAATATTTAGGCATTCAATACACCTGAGTTCAAGCATGCTTTCTTTGGGGTGCTTAGGTTAAAGATTTACGCTGTTACAGACTTTGTCATGACTAGTCGAAACCAAATGCATATAGTAAATCAGGGAAAACTAATGCCAGATTGTTGACAACCCAAACTTTGTCAGGTAGGCGTGCATTATGATATTTGTACCGCTGTGAAAGCAGTGTTTAACACATAAATGCCCGAGTTGAACCTTCCGGTTGCTTAGGTGTTTTGATCTTCGGAAGGTTACATGATAAACGCTTTCTGATTAAGCAACCTGATGAGGGTACACTCAAGGCAACTGCTCGTCATTCGGCTCTTTAACTGCCCGTCTTTTGAAATCACTGACCAACCGTCTGAGTTTGACTGAAAACAACAATATCGGACTATTGAACATCAAATCTGGTGTACAAAGATGGGGAGACCATTTTGGGTATGCCAGATGAGTACCACAGTTGAAATATTCAACCCCACCTGTTTACGAAATCATCTTGTGCGTATCGTTCGTCTACCAACCGATCGACGTAAGAATCAATGCCTACCACGATGGATGTTTCACTGTATCTGAACAAAGTAAAATGGATTTGCATACTTGAAACCGGAGAAGTTCAACAGCAGGTGAAGAGTGTACGTCTGTGTTCCGTTAAGGAAGGAAAGAAGGAGGCACTGACCAGATCTTATTGTTTCCCTAGTTGAGAGCCATAAAAAGCAAGTTCATATGTGAAGGAAGATATAACCAAGGAAGCAAAATGTATTGGTTGTTTCAGGAAGTAGCTTCGACAACCATATTTACAATCACATTTCGCAAACCTAGCTGATCTCATTTTTAATCGAGCTAAGCACCTGTACCTACCACGAGAACCACAGCATACTGTACATATGTCCATGAATTTCCACAGCAAAATGCATTGAAGTCAGTGCTGAGATTGACACTCTCTCTGGCTGCAAGTGAACATGTATGGAATGTATTAGAAAGTATGATTGCTTAACATTTCTCTATTTGGGAAGCTTAGTATAGAATGCCAGACAATTTGTTGTTTTCAGCAGCTGTTATACTGCTTTGAGGCTGGTGATCCAAGCTACCTGGATTCAGTCAGTTCCCAAATTCATTGTCCAACAGGAGCGCCACACAAATGTGATAAAGGCTCCAATACAAACTCTTGGAGGTGAGGCTAAATCTACGATCATAAAAACGGTTATCACGCTTTGTTTAGAAATCAACAGAAACACGAAATAGTGAGAGACAGAGTTACTTGTTGAAGTCATTACAAACATTCTATTGCTTAAGTGCCTTCTCATATATCATACGGTTGGTTCCTTTCTCTGTTTTTACTTCAAACACTTCCGACGTCTTAAGATGATAACCAAGTGTATTTTGAATACGGCTTTTTCACTTGGAGCTTGACAGTTGTGAGTTTAGTGAACTCAAATTTCAAGATGTACACTGTTGGCCCACTGGGCTTATGTCCACTTCAGCCTGATTGACTAGCGTGATCGTCTTGACCAGGTCAATAGGTCAGCGGCCAAATGTATCAGGATAAACTATAATTCACTTGGTTCCGCAATGAAATATTCACAATTATGGGAAATTTGCTGAACGCAATTTGTTTCCCAATGAATACATTGCTCAACTTGGATAATCCGAACCTTAGTTACAGAGATAGCTCATGAAAAACATGGATACAACCAAACCAGTAGTAAATGAGTTTTTAAGTGGATTCCATTTGAAGTAGAAAATCAGACAGCATCAAATAAGTCCAAGAGAAATGCGAAAAATGTTTAAGAAAGCACCAATCGAGATACCCCTGAAAAGAATGAGAAACTGAAATTGTCTATTAACCTAAACAAACTTGAATTGCTGTCTAGTGTAACAAATTTATCAAAAGGAGAAAAGGAGATGGAATTAAGCGGAGCTGGATCAACCTTCGAACCTGGTTCAACATCAGGTACAAACACTCAATGAGCAAAAAATACAAACTTTTAACAACCAGAACAGTGACAGCCTTTACCATATATTTAACTCACATTTACTTTCACGCATTCATTTCCGTTAAAAATAACCTTTTCACTGACTCGGTTAGAAAAAGGGAACCGTAAAAATTCGATTATTGTAATCTGCTCACTCGACCTGGAAATGATGAACTGTGTCACTTCCTTGAATTTTGTTAGGTATAGCCAAGTGTATCATTTGTTCGACGAACTGTGAATGTTCCAAAACTGTCTGAAAGAGGAGAACACTTTTCAACTTCAGATAAAGTATTTATTTGCACAAAACTCATTGATGTAAAGGTCGACTGACAAATGTCAGCTTTTGTATAGTTTTTCTCGTTCACATTAGTAATTTTAGCCAATTAGTATAAAAATAAGTGTCAGATTTTAGTTTCACTCTCGTCCGGCTCGATTAAAAATATGGACGTTAAAGAAAGTGTAAAGGGTACTTTTGTGAACTGGCAGTTTCTTGCCTCTTTTCGTTTGTCACTAGTCGAAGATGGAATGTTATGTTGTGTAAATTGATGGTAGATTACTGTGACGTCTGTTTAAGGTAACTTTAGTTTATGATCCTGCAATTCTTGATTTCGGGGTGAGAGTGATGCTGTGGACAGCTGGCGGTGTTTTAGCCCAGATCAGCCTGAAAGATGAACTCCATGTAAGAACATGTGCGTACATGACCATACGTTACTTGTGTCGAATGTTTCCATGCATGTACATTGTATCCACAGTAGACTCACGAAAATAAGTTTGCAAGGCATAACACTGGAAGTATATGTAATACAATCAGTCCAGTTGGGTTTGCCATATAGAAAGCAGAGTTGAAACTTCCACCTCTGGGAAACGAAAACGTGAGGCAGTGGAATTCTGCGCTATTCGTTGGAAAGACAAGCAGAGTTAAAACAAGAAAATGGGATAACCGGACTTTAGCCGTGGTGGGAGTATTAAGATCAGGAAACAGAGGGATTGTAATGATGATTAGGAAACAAAGCAGAACATCTTCATGAAAAATTACAGTGAGAAGACTTCAGACAGAAAAAGACAACGGATCACCTATACCCAAATACTTAAATTATGAGAATGGCTTACTGACTTATTGGGGATTTTAGTTGAGACCCAACTGTGAAAAGTCAGGGCTTCGGCTGGATTCGAACCAGCGACAGAAACACCATACCTGAACGCGGCAAGCGCTCTACCACCTGAGCGACGAAGCCATGCCCGGAGCTCGGAAATTTCACATTTGGACTCGGTTACCCACCCGTCCCACTGTCTCATATGGAATCCACCAAATGATCCAGGGGATCGACTGCCCCGGCAGGATTTCTCAAACAGTTCACGCTGGAATCCACCAACGCCACTGTTGAGCACAAAACGTGTACTACTAATATGGAAGGAGATTGTTGGAATATTATTCGCAGTTACGATTAACCGTAGTATTCTTGTTTTGAACAGCTTATTATTATGATGACCGAAGCTAAAAGGCGCCGGTTCACACGTGTTGTCATATGTGGCTTGAACAACCTCATCCGCGGTTCCGTCCACAGATACTCCACATCTACAGTAGACCAAAAAGAACCACTGGATGGAGCGTATAGGTAACATGGGATTTCACCTACTGAATTTCATTCACCTGGACCTCGGGTAACGACGGACGAACGTGACTATAAATGCATGTATACATAAGTGGATGCGGGTACGTTCGTATGGTGCTGTGGCTATAGTGATCAGTCACCCCAAAAGATTCAACCAGGAAAAAGAAGACGAGACTAAATAAGATTAAGTGGAAAAGCTTACAATATTGTGAATGTAAGCATTTTAGTTTCCATGATACACTGTTAAACCGAAGGGCTATTACGGAAATCAGGTTGAGCGACTGCACCATCTGCAACCGAACAGACAAACTACCATTTTTATCCAAATAATTATTTCGGGGTATTCTTTGAGCGTGACCATCAATGCTTCAGTGTCTTAAGGTTTTATTCAGCAGCGAGTTTTGAGGTTACGAATGTGTTTGGGGATGTTACATTCCGGTTACTGGAAACGGTGAGTTCCCTTTAAACACTTCAGCAAAACACAAAAACTACAGGTGATAATTTTCAGTTAACTGAACCTCAAAGTTGAGCGGACGTGCACACATCCACGAAATGCATTAAGTAATCAAGATCAACTTAATCCGGTGAGTTGATTCAACATAGAACGCCGGCTGATGAGTCCCGAACAGCATAGCCTGGCAAAAGGCCAGTAACTTCGGGTTCCGTCTGCGTATCAGTATTTCGAACGAGTCACCTGAATCACACAGTGCTTACCAGCCGATGATATGGAGATTCGAGCACTTGGTACATCAGTTCGAGGTTTTCACTTCGCGAGTTGTTTTAATTCTTTCGGGATGTGCCCTGCTAATCACCGGGATTGTTGTCGATTGGTTTTGCATATGCAGACGTCATAGTAAATTGACCAACAAAACAATGAGACGAACTAAGCTAACGCCCATGGAAACCTAATCTTTTGTTAGTTTGAAGTAAACAAAATTGACCAACCATACATGGTTTTGCTGAAACGGACTTTAATTTATACTTGAGATCGATCTCCATACGGTTCATTTTGAATTACAAAGCAGAAATGCAGACTTGTTTTTAGACATTCCAATTGACCCACTTCTCTTGTTCAGTTTGCTATAGCTGAATTTTCTAAATAATTGCCATAAAATTTGCTATAGATAAATTGCTCAGTTACTAAGCTTTTCGTAAGCTTTCTTATTTTGCTAACGATTTGTCAGAGAAACAAATAAGACTGGCCGTTTAATACAAAGTTTTCTGCAAACCGTGTTTGTGTGTAATCGAACCTAGACTGGAAAACTGAAAATAGTGACTATCCTATGTTGTATTGCGATTGACTGAACACTGAATCGTGCCAACCGCATAACTAATAATGAGTGCATTTAGACAAGCCGAAATATTGGTGGTGACATTAAGACAGCATATTGATTGGAGTTAACAGACAGTAACTGTTTCTCCATTTCGGGACGATTGGGCAACCTGATCATTACTCACAAGCGAAAGTGGTTGAGCGTTCACGTATGATAATTCGGTCGTGCCTAACGTGAGGTCAATGGCGCAGTAGTAAACACGGTTGCCTCATGAACTGAATGTCCGTGGTTCAAGTCCCGGCAGTGGCGATGATATGCGCTACTGATGAGCTCTAATGAGAGCGAAACTCGAGTCTAGTGCTTTTGGTGTTCGAAAGGGGCCGACTGGAAAGTCTATGGGGATGCGACAGTTGCGATCAATTGTGGGTGATGTTCAAATTGAAGGATTAAGACAGTTACAACTAAATCAAACTGATCACCTTCAGGAAAGATCAGAATGCCATCAATACAATTAACATTATATGATTAAGTGGTCTTTGTTAGTTTCATACAATACAAATTTCTAATCACAGCTAGAGTGAACAGTCACTGCAATCTCCTCGCTCAACTGTCGACAAAATAACTGCTCATTTTTTATGCTATTTCCTCATATTCTTCTTCTTGTGACTTTTCACTATGCAAATATAGTAATGACATGGCTTATAGAGTTCGAGATGAGTGAATAGACAAAACAGTTTACAGAGCACAAGCTACTTGATTCAGTTTACGTAAAAAATGGTCTGAGGTAAATCGATCCCACAAAGAAAACACCGCTATCATATAAACAAATACAAAGTTGTCTATTGTTTTTTGTGTTTCCAAGTAACTGACAATAAAAACAGTTACAAATTATTAATGCTGAACCAAGTGATAACTTCTCATCCCTATGGGAAAGCATCGATGAATTATGAACTCATACGTAGCTTGTGCTTAAATTGCTGTCCATGTTAACTTGTTCTGAGATATTAAACACACTATATTATTGGAATGTTGCTATGACATTGAAGTAACTAAACCCACATCCTACATTACAACCTTGATGTACTGCGTATGATTTGTTCAACTTCGATACCGTCATTTGTTCATTTCTGCTATCATCATTCATCCGTTCTTTCAACTGTTTCGGTTACTGGTCATCTTTTTTTTCACTGATCGCGTGACAGTAGCCAGATAAAGTCACATTGAAATTTTACCGTTTGTTTTATCACCGTTATCAAGAACAATAACAAACTAACGTCAGAATTCCTGTAACGTTCTGCCCGAATGAGTCGATTCAAAATTAATAGCGATAGCATGAACATTTTAATAAACATGTCCCCATGCCTCTCAATTCAGTTTCAATGCTGATGAGTTGTTACGTTTCATTTCGTCCCGGATATTCTGTTGTTGACAGAAGGAATAAAGACTTCAGGGTAACGTCACGATGCCTTCAGTAAAAGAATCAAAGTAAAATCCAACTGCGCAGATACGTTCTTTACAACTGTGTTTGACGACCAACAGTGTTCTCCATCTGTGAAGCATTTTATGTTAAACTTCCTTGTAGGATAACAAATTTCTGTTCCCGGTGACATGTTGGAATTCATCAAAAATCATGGTGCTTATGACTGCGAAACATATTACAAATTATTTCTGTCAAACGACAAACTAGTACATAGCTTAAGTGAATGATTTCACCTGCTAATTGCTAGTTAATTTTAGTCTTTCAAGCGTGTCGTCAGACATCATACTCTGCCTCAATGATTACACATGTCCACAGTTGATTTTTATTGGAGATCAATCGACCGTCCGAAAGCAAAGCGGATATTCCTTCGCGTTTTTAACCAAAGTTACGGTTCCTTATTTCACAGACTAGCGATTTTTAAAAGTTTTGTTGTTCTTACGTTTGGCCAAAATATATACTCTTTGCAAAGATTCCCGATGGATAAATCTTACCGGTTATCCGGCTATGTAAAGTTGAGAATTTCATTGAAGCTTGTTTTCACAACACAGCGTACATCAAGTACATCAGCATACATCAGGATTACATCAAGCCTACATCAAGATCTTGTTTTATGGTTCACCGGAAAGTTTTTAACTAGAGCAGATTTTTATTTTCCAGTTCACATGTTCTATTGCCGTTCTTAAGTTTGCGTTTACAAACTTGACTCCTATAATGCAGTGAAGCTGTCACCTTAACATCCTGTGTGTTTTTGCTCGGTTTTACTCTTTCGGCTGGCTTTTACCGTCATGAAGGTTTACCTGTTTAGCCGATTTCGTTCAGTGTTGACTCGTTTGACTCTCCCTTTTGCCGGTGATCCATCTTCATATCATAATCCACAGCAGCAGTGAGAGATTCCACTGAATGTTGAAGTAATTACGATTCCAATTTTGATTGTCCGTCACTATAACTGCACGATATTAACTTGAAGTGGTTTCACCCGTTTCCTTTAACAAAACGGTAACTTTACGCATACCGTCAATGTTAAGCAAATTCTTTTCCCCTGAAGTTTTTGCTGCTCCGTTTCCCCATAATAGTATGAATTTTTGGCTTTTCATCGATTTTGCTGGTTAATGGCAATTACACAAAAATTGATCAAATCTGTTAGAACTATAGATTTATTGGTCACACAAATATACTTAGTAACATTTCGTGGGAAATATACAACTTAACAGATTTTGTATTTTAAAAAAATCCTTTATCGTGAAAAATAAGTCTGTGCTTAATTCATATCTTGTACTGCGAGTTAACACGTGGCGTAAATCATAACATTAGAACTATCAATTAAAAAAAACTCGTTAGGTATTTGGACACGAATTATGTTGTCAGTAGAATAGCTAAGTGATCATTAGTGTTGAAAAGCTGTGATTTGTTATTGTATCACAAACGTGCAGTTATTGAATGCTTGCTTCGTCGGATTGAAAAAGACGAAATACTTGCCAACAGACACCATACAAAAACCATAAATACCAGGAGCGTTTGATTACATATGTTGAACTAATTATTACCAGTTAGGCTGCTCCCATTCAACTTTTGGACCTATTATCAATAGTCGAATCCTGAGAGTGCGTGTATTTCAGCAATCGATTTTTGTGCTTTTCATTTAAAAAGACAAAACAAATATAAATATTCGTGTAATAGGTAATCGTAGAGAAACTTTAGACTGAATGTAATGCAAATCCTACCAGTAAAAAAGACAGAGTAAAGAACCTAGTGCATGACATTTCTAAGAAGCTGTGTGGAAATAAACATGGTCAACTTATGTCTTATGAGCAATACGTAGTCGCAACTAAACAACTGAATATCAGATGAGGTCCACATTCAAGCATTTTAGTGAATTTTATTAGTAAACAACCTAGTCTGTTCTCATCTATCAGATGACTCTGAAATGAATCCGATAAAGCGGTAACGGTCCCGACCATATGTTATATTAATCATTAGACTTTAATAGGTGGAGAAGAATCTAACCAGCATTCCATAAATTAGAAGAACATGTAGCGAACAAGCCTGTTTTCAGCGGTTCATCATCAGGCTAAATACAACAAGTTTATATGGGTTAATCATGTCTGAGAACATGTACGGCAGTAGATCGCTCATAAATTGTATGGGTTTTGTTTATTTCTGTTGAGCCAGTAGTTACATTTTTCTCCTATAACAGCCGGCTGTGGACAGTGGAAGGTCTATGACATGACAGAGAGTAGATCAGTGTACTTAATTGATGCGCTGATCGTTTTCTAAATGTCATTTTAGTGTTTGATCAGAGTGATTCATTTGCTTCTCACAACTCAAGCCTTCTTATAGCATTATCGTCGATCACTGCTAGTGGCCATCCAATGAATGCGATGAAGCATGAACATCGACATTCAAAATTATCTTTTCCGTTTGAAGTTGACGGTTAATAACCACAGATCTTCACAAGTCATAGCCTAGCCATAGTATATTCCTTGAGTTTAATTTGAACAAATCACTGCTGCAATAAAAAAAGGCATCTCGAACACAAACCAGAATAGAATGTTTTACATCAGCCTGTGGCATGGAACCCTGTGCACTGCATCTAGAATTGGCTTTTGTCCGAATTTATTTTATCTATCCTTTGTCCAGACTGTGATTTACAGAACTTATAGAATACAACAAAATGTATCCTTCCTGTTGGTTAACTGTTCGGGTCAAGTCTTTTGGTTACACCTATGGGCAAACCAAATAACCTTGTCTACAAATTTGCCGTATTGTTTTTTCCAAGTCTTGTTGGTTGATCCTACTGAAAGTGGAACCACTGGATATGGTGTTACAACTTCTCATTCCTTGGATTAGAGTGGCATAAGCAAATCGAACAAATTCAACTGTAAAAGAATCCAATAAAAACTTTGTACACGACCGGTTTTTGTGGCCGTTGTCACTAATTAGACATGCGTACCCTGTGAACTTTGATCACAGATCTTACTGTAGGAATGACAAATGTTTCAAGGTTTCAGATTCCATCTCATTTGTGAGTCAATTTTGCCACTGACCTCAAACAAAATGGGCTCCGTATGTAATTACTGATGTTAAAAGCACTGAATGGAATTGTACAGAAAATCGGTCTACCTGAAGCTCCTAGGTGGTATTCTAAATTTACATGCTATGGTAAGCTAAGTACCATGTCTTTGATGGTCAAAATATGCGGGAAACACAAGACCAGTTTCGTATTCAGATACTTCGGGGGGGGGGCACTACATTTCCATATATATCAAAAGTGGTAACTGTAAGAGTGGTTTGAACCACGTGTTTTCCAGGAAGATAGCGGTGTCTCTTGCACACTTGATCAATATAGTGAACAACTCATGGGAGAGGGCTAGTACAAACAAGAAAACCCTACATACCACTGAGCATTTATCCACTGCAATGTTATTTTTGGTTAGCTTCTTCTAGAATCATATTTTGATGCGATTTTCAAAGAAAACTGATTTTCAGAGTGACGGTAATCTAAATGTGAAAAACAGGTTGAGAATGGCAAAGTTTACAGTGAAAATTTTCTAGTTTCCCGGAGTGGCTTCTCATTTCGCACTCCATGAGCAATAATCCTGAAGATACGGTTTATGTTATTGCTTATTATTACTATTATTGACAATTCCATGGAGCTGGATAAAACAGAGTACAACTAAACCTTCAGAAACTACCTTGTCTCTTATTTCTATCATTGTTCATTCATCCAGATAGGGTTTATCAAGGACTATTAACCCAGATCCGTGCAGTAGCACCATTTCGTTATATGCACCACGTTTTAGATGTACGATCCAGTGAATCACTTACTAACCAACCCTATTACTGGATATTCAGGACAGCAGACATACTTGCTGTGCAAAACAGGGAAGTATCAAGCAAAATCTCTTTGTCCTATGTGGTCCATCACAAATTAGCCAACTTCAAACTGTTGTTACTACTCATACCGATCGTCCGTAGCCGAGGAAGGTCAGCCGGCTGATCGCCAAATTGACAGCAATACAAAAAACAATCGAGTCAGCCTATCAGTGGAATGAATGAGTGTTAGTCAATTAGAATTGATTGCTGGCTCACAGTGTTGATGAGTCGTCGATACAGCACTGACTGGTAAACTCACAGTTAGTCACTTCAATGTTTGATGCAACAGTTTCCTTGAACTACCGTAAAACTTACGTTCAGCTAGCCAATACATTTACGCCTCACTGGCGCTATACACAATCAAACAACATTGGGTGCATCTTCCGTTTGGTTTTCATAACTATCCACATGCATCTAGATAATTCTGTATATAAGTATCTAGCGCTGTTTAGCATAATTATATTTTTTGTTCAAACCTGTAGATTGCGTCAATATCGAAATTAAAAAAATACTAGAATAATGATAGATAGTAGGGGATTTTTGTTATTATAAAGTAAACACCACTCAAAACGGATCACAGCTGTGTGGTCGAGGTTTTAATTCCGGCCATAGCAAGAGTATACTCTACCGAAGCCCCCTAACTTAGTACTTCTTTCTGAAAGGCGCTGACTAAAAATCAATTAGACTATGGCATCTCTGAACAAGTGGGATTGATTTTCAATTTATATTGCCTGAAAGCCTCTACCGCCTGCCAAGAATAAAAAATATTTTTCAGTCACTTTTGTTTGTAATTAGTAATCAGTTTGTTCATACGTTTCGACAGAAAACACAGTCACTACCTAGTAATTTCAGTCGCTGCCCTACTGACTAGGCTGTCTGAATCCGGCGGAAATATTCGATTTCACGAACATCAGAACGTTCACGTCGATTACATTTTTTCGTTGATTTGCTAGTCCAACTCTCGACGTTTTCATAACTAATGTGTCCAACAACAAGTAGACTTGAATAGAGAAGACAAAAGACTTACATTAAACGATTTGTGCTTGAGCAGATTTCACTGCATCTGTACTGGTGTTTACTACAGACGAGTTAAAATGTAGAAAATTCTAAACCACAAAACAACCACAGATGGTTGATGTTTAAAACCAGTTCGGTTGCTATCGAGGCAGCATCTGCGTCACAAGCAGTTCTTTCTATACCCATAAAATGAAGTGACGATGCCTGATTGCAATGGCTTTGGCATATCGCAGCAAACGTTTGTTTAGTGTCGATAACAGAATAAGAAATGACTTTGATGAGTCAATCACATGTTGTGTCATCAAGTAATGCTCGACAATCAATGACACTGACGCCTTCCGGGTGTTTGCTGCCAAATTGCTTGATTACGTGACCGTTTGTTGAACCCATTTCGGTAAGTGTTCGGCAACTATGATTCTAAGCTGGCGTTCAGTTCCGCCAACATAGGATGCTCCGCATCCACATTTGTAGTCATAGATTACTTTTGATTTAGCGAACTGAGGCGTCGGTTGCTTAACCGGGGGCGTTGGAACTAGGACCGCTCTGTACACGATCACTGGTTTCGTGGCAAAGAACGTGCGTACAGCAGCTGATCTTAGGCGTTGTTCAATTATTCGACACACATTGTCTCCTTTGAACGGCAGTCGTAAAAGTACTGTTTTTCTGGCGACTGTGTGTTGAGAAATATTTTGTACATTGCTGATGTTGAAGTTTCTTATAAATCCTCCCCGATAACTGTTGTATAATAAAGTACGTTCTTTTTGTTTTGGTGACAACGAGACAACATCTTTGTCCCCGCCAATTAGCCCACATTAAGTGGAGTGATCGCGTGAGCAATGAGGCTGTTCACAGGCGTGTATCTCGGAACGCTTAGAAAGCGTGATCAATTGGTCAACTAATCATGGTGCACAGCTTGCGATGGTTGGGTCACGTACTCCGTATGTCATCTGATCGTTTACTGTATCGGGCATTATATACTGAGACCACCAACAGTTAGGTAAAACCACATAGTGGTCAACCAACAACGTGGTCACGAAATATGAAGACCCTGACTGCCCTACTGAGCAAAGTGGGTAGATGTCACCTGCATGGATGGGGTCCTCGTGATCACTCCAACCGCTGGTTATAGACGCTTTCCAAGATGGCGATGTGTCGCCGTCAATGGCAGACCTGTATCCATACCATTTCTAGTTCTTCCGCTTAGTCTACTTTTAATAATGTTCAACCTTCTTAGTGACGTTTTCTAGGATATTCCACGTCACTACTGAGGTGAGCGGCGACCCGAGCCACAGTACCTTCTGGTCAGGCTAATGGCTGCTATGTTGATGATGTGCCTTGGTAGCAACCGAACTGGTTTTGAACTTCAACCACCTGTGGTTGTTTTGTAGTTTGGAATTTTCTACATTTTAATTCGTCTGCAGTAAACACCAGTAGAGATGCAGTGAAATCTGCTCAAGCAGAAATCGTGTAGTGTAAGTCTTTTTCTGCTCTATTCAAAATTTCAACGGGAAATGATTGTTTCACACAAGCGGACTGTCCCGATAAGATGTAACTGGGATATCCCGTGGTTTAATCACACTGATAGAATACTTTAGGGTTAAGTCGACAGGTAACGTTAGAAACCCGTAGAAAGCGGTAGCATTGACTATTCGAATTTATTGTCTTGGTTTAAGATTCCCACGCTCCAAATTAACAGTTGTCACTAGGTAAGTAAACAGATTACCGAAATTTTGTTTATCGGGTTGTCAAACTTATAGGTGGTTACCGGATTATGCACGACCAAGAGGCTGACTTGGGTCGCTGACTTAGGTAGGCTATTAGATGGTTTTCCATCCTCGATTTCGGTAGAGTTTGTTGGAGCAGTCCAACAAAATAGTACCCATTCTGGTTCACACTATTGAGACATGTACGACAAGGAAAACAAAGATTTAGCGCATTGACCGCGTATATCTTAAAACAGAATGTACAACAAGGGTAGGTCAAGCTAGAGTGACGTAAAGCGAGTTGTGGTTATAGCCACTGGGTAGAAATGACAAACTAACAGCTTTAATATAAACAAAGATAGGCAGAACAACAGGATTATCAAAATTGTACAATTAAATGCGACTGTCAAAAATATTTTTTTTTATAGTGGCTACAAATTACCTTTATCCTCTACTTTCTATTGACATAAAAAGAACCGAACGAAAACTCCTCTGAATTTGACTGTCACGCAGTTAACTGTGTACGGTAACCTGGGATGCAGCATTTTCCCAGGCATAAGGCTTGTCTGTCCCCTCCTGTCTAAGGAGTAACCTAGAATTCCTACTCTATCTTCTCAATGCGTCCGCTGTATTGCTAACACGAATATCCAGACGACATTAATTT
>JTDE01000109.1:358585-371422 GCA_014338405.1 Paragonimus skrjabini miyazakii | reverse complement strand
GAGCAAACTGTTCAAGTGCTAGCACGGCACGTATGTCACCAACTATTAAGTTGGTGATAGTTGGTGAGTCCGATGTAGAAATCCCTGTGCACTCCATACTTCACTATCAAAGCTATTTGTAAAAGTTGACAAATAAACTATCTATAGATCACTTTTCTAAATAAAATAATCCTCTCCTGACGTATTTTTTGGCTAGCAGGCATAGGCCTTTCTCAGTTACCGTCCTTCATCTCATGATCGATTTAAAATCTATCTATCGATCTCCAAAATGTTCCGCATTATCTTTCATTTCTGTGGGAATGGACGACCCAAAACCTACGAGAACCAACCCTTTCGACACCTACCTTGATCAACTCATCAGGAAGGTGGCGTTAGCAATAGCCCTACTTTCACCGAGAGTATTGGAAAACTCCGAACTGACTCCCCGACGAAGATAACGGTTGGTCACACGAAAATGACCAGCGCACTTCCGTGTGACCGTGAGATTTGGACACAGCATATGCATCGGCGATGTCATCTAAACGCATTCTACATCATCTGCCTCAGGTGGATCTTTGTTATCAAATGGTTGGCCCGAATTTTATACGGAAAAGTCCAGGATGAAGTAGGTGTTTCACTTTGATCAATTTAAGACGCTTACGACGGCTAAGACGTTGAAGCTAGTTGAACTTCCAAGGATATTCACTGTAGCGAGCTAATCATTGGATCAAACCCGAAGAAATATCGGCATCGCGCTGCTGAGGTGTACGCGAGCGTGGCGAGATGGTTGATGATATTGAACAAACTTCCTTGCAAAAGCTGGCGGGAGTTTGCAGCAATTGAAATACGATAATGAGGGCAGTTTTGCTCAAAGCTCAGTAGCAGACGGGACGGCTGTGGTAGAATAATAATAAGATGACATGTTTTCTAGACTTGCACAAACAAAACGAGACAGTCAACACTGTATCCTCATGTAGCAAATCTATCATGGTAAAATGCTCCGGGATCGGTTAGCACGTATACAATAAAATTTGTGGTCCTCTTGCCGACACGATGACCTATTGATTTTGGAGCGGACGGATGCCATCGTTAGACAGGATACGTCATCTGCTGGATAAAATATTCATTGAAGACGACATATGTTCACCATCTTGCGTGTTGCTGAAAGGTCACAGGTGCAGCATCCACTCACTTTGCTGACTACGATTAAAAAATAATTTGGAATGTTGCATTATCCTAGCCTTATTGTCACTTTGTATTACGTTTATGCGAGATCGAACCCAGATGACCACGGATAATTTGCTCCTGGGGATGTGGGATAATTCATCCAATAACGCGTATTCGACAATTCAAATAACACTTATTCAGATGGTCCGGTTAAAAGGAGTATCTTTCTAGTCCAAAAACCTGAGAAAAGGCGATTGAAAGGATTCGAATTTATACGGGGCTGTTTGCGAAAATTACAATCAAGGTAATGTGTCACATCAAGTGTGTATTAACCAGATACACAAATTATCCACAACTAGCCACCAGTCAACGAAAAATGAGCCCAGTAAAACAGTCGGGTGCTGATGAGGATGAGAGCATGCCAGAAAATACTAAGAAGGAAAGTTCTAATAGATAAGCAGTGATAGTTGTGAGGAAGGAAGCAAATATTTTATGCGCAGTTATGGTGCAAAATCCATCATCATGATTGTTTACTGCCCACACCAAAGACAAATAAAGACAGATATATGATCGGATTTCTGCAAACAAACTAAAAATGCCTCAACGGATTCATCGCTCCCCATCATAACAAACGAAAGACGACAAACGTACCAGAAGAACTTCAACAGATCTAACAGCTTTACCCCCACTTAAGCCAGTTATATCCCACTGAACGAATGATTTGCACTATTGACAAGCTCTGACAAACGGGCAGTAAGCTTGTCAACAGCCCGAAACGGTTGTGTGCAGGAAAGACTAGTCCCTGTCGAGAGTGAAACCGGTAACGATTAATCACATTGCGGCTCATGATTCGTAAAATAGGAACAGAATAAAGAAGAGAGAATTTCGGTGTGGACGAAAAGAATAAGTTGTATGGTGGTTCCATGAAAGACAGTAGCGTACACACCACCGAGTTGGATTGCACGTTGAAATTGCCAGGCGTCATAATTCACAAGATCATAACGAGTTGCTTGCCATCTGCTTATCGGAGATTTTGACGAATACCACCGTTGAATGTGTACAACAACGTTGATGTATAAGTCACCAGGACAAATCAGCGAGACGAAGCGGTCCTCTTCGGTGAGAAGTGGATAGTCCAGAGGTTTGGAACTATTTCTGGTAGGCGATGTATGAAGATTCTGATGACTACAACGGATGATCGAGTGGAGCTGACAGTGTTACGATATGAGTGAGCGTTTGCTTCTCACGTGAAGTTGAAGTAAAAGTTCTCGCGTGGTATACCTGAATAAGCATTCACGTATTCAACCACATTCACCATTCGTGGTCACTACATTGATGAACATGCAACTGTTCAACAGTGTATGCGTAGCATACAAGCTGTTCAATTGAGGGAGACGACTGTCAATGTACAGTCATTCTAATATTGTTACATCGAACATATAGAATGAGTAGGAGAAACGGAGTACCTGTGTAGATAGAACTAATTCGACGCTTGTCCTCCAAGTGAAAAGCCACCGTGATCAGTTCCGTTCTTTTCTTGCACTCATCAAGAAGAATTATCAGCTATTGATTCAACCTGCAAACATTCTTGCCATAAAGCATACCCTACTGAACGTCCATTGTGCACTCATAGTGTTTTGCACACACACACACACATACACAGACATTGTCGGTATGGCATATCATGAGTGGGCTGCCGAGACAGGAAACAAATTCCACAGTCAGTCTGAACATCTCGGTTACAGCATAAAGTGTGATTTAAGGCCAAATTCAAGCAACCCAGTGAGAAACATAGCATCCCACTGGTTAAGCTTTCATTTTTATGTTATCCGTTTACCGTGAGTCGATCAATGTTAACGTTTTCATGAACACCAGCAGTCAATTATATACAATACAATGCAAGACAATTAGGAGTAATCTAAATCCCCGAAATTCAATGCAAACTATATACATTGGTCAGTCCGTTCATTGAAATCCGTGATCTCAACTTAACTGAGAAATACTTGATCGCATGGTTATCAAATTGAGTTAGCAGGACAGTTACTCTGTCTCCTATCGAGACGACCGGACAATCTGAATACTATACACAACGAGGTTGTTGTTGAGCGTCTAGTTATGATTGATTGGCCCCGCCTCGTGTGAGTTTACTGAAGTTGTGTTTAACTTGCTAGTCTCAGAAACACGAGGGTCGGATTTCGACTTCTGACTCGGACAATGTTATGCGCTACTTATAAGCTTCCATATGCATATAAGAACGGTTCATTTCTAATGGCTACGTCAGTAGATTCATGAAGTACTCTATCAGAGGGTGCACACTAACTGAACATGCGGGAGCGGGAACGCGAATGACAGTGTCATATTTACAGGGCAAATCTAAAGCAGCACGAAAGATGTTTAAACCACTGGGAGCCCAAATATTACAAAAATTGACCTTAACAATCCGTTCAGCTTTGGTGAATGATATGTGTCGTGTCGAACGAAATGAACAAACTGACCTGGTCTGCGCGATTCCATATCTCGGGAGTGATCAACACTATGTATGGATGCAAACAGCTGCGCACACACACGCGCTGGCACAAATTAGCGGTGTGAACTGCTGACACTAGATCACACCTGTAGCACCACGGCGCATACACAGATCATGAGGTCAAAATAGGTCAGGCGAGCGTGATCGCGCCGAAAAAATTGAGAGCAGAACTAATGTCATTGAATGGACACGTAGACATAGACAGCCACCACGTCAGCCTCGTTGATGCTGGAATGAAAATTGAGCAAAATCAGATCGACAGTTGAACACAGGGCACGGCAGAACAATCTCATCCCGACACATTTATCTGTTTCATAATGGGTCCTGATGTGGGTCTGAAACATCAAAATAAGTCGTTCATTGTTCACTGTGAGCCTCATTTCAACATTCAAAAAGAGATAGATATATAGAGTAGAACCGGTGTGTTAAAAAGCGGATAAACGAATGAATTTGCAGACGATACACACACAACTGAAGTACGAATGCACATTCTAAGTGAAATATTACACATTTGATCGTGTCCTCCGCATTCAGATGGAAATTCCAGCCGGCCTCTTTCTGAAAGAAGCATTTTATCTCTTATCGGAGCTCGTTCGTAGTGCAATCCGACCTTTCTCGAAAGCCTTAATCGTTGGGTCATCAATCGGGTTTAATAGGACAGTTGCTACTTAACCTACCGAGACGATCGGGTATCCTGGTCATTACTCACAAGCGAAGGTGGTCTAGCGTTAACATATGATAGTTCTGCCGTGTCTAATGCGAGATCAGTGGCGCAGTGATCAACACGGTTGCCAGCTGTGGTAAGCATATGCACCACTGACGAGCTGCTCTCCCAGAAGTGAAACTCGACCGAATCTGTTAATGGTTTCAACAACCGGTAACAGAATGAAAATGTGTTGCAGAAATTGTCCCAGGCTGTCATGTGTAATACGATGGACACATACAGTACACTCTAGCATCCTGAAAGAACTAGTTCCTAACCTGTCAGAGCCCTTTTATAAACTGTGCAAATGGACAACCTGATCTAACAGTTTGCTTGATTCATGAGGAGAAGCCACTGGGACGTCCACTGTCAAGCTGGACGCTCGACAACATTCAGCTAACTACCAGCAGAGTAGCCTCACAAAATAATCAAATGTTCGATAAAACACGACATTTATAATCCTCCCTTCCGTTGAGGCCAGAAAAAAATTAACATGTTTTTCCAACTGGACTAAGTGGCAAAAACCCAAGACAGTGGTCTCATCTCAGATACCACCTTCTGCGATCTTGCCAAGGTTTTCGACTATTTCTCACACAATTTCACCAGGCACAAAATGGAACCTATAAACATCCAGGGAGTAATTATTGACGAGCAATAAGCCTTTTTGTTAGGGTAAATTTCAGATTCGAATCCGGATCGTAACTCTCATCCCTATCTCCGAATTCTTAATGTATTACTTGAAGACATGGGTTCGGTCCTCCATTATTTTTCACTCACTCCAATTATTTTCCAGACAATATTTCCAGCAGTACTGTTCTCCGCTATGTATTGGTGCTAGTGTTGGTGCTATCTGGTCATTGCAAATGGATCTTGACATGATTATGCTCTGGTCAGTCGACTGTGGTCTTCAGCTCAAGGCGTGTGCATGTATACACAAACCACTCTGTAGATTCTCTGGAAAACATACTAGACAGAAAGTGCGCTCGGCTCAATGGACGTCAGTTAATCGTTTTGTAGGAAGGTCAACGAAATTGTTTCTCATCTAATTTGTTATTCATTGATCATTAGGAGTTGGCGGCAAATAGGCGTTTGCTACTGTCGGATATCAAAACGAACCTTCGTTCCAAGTATACCAAATGCCGTTTCAAACGCTTCAGGGGATTAATATAAGACCACTGGATGTATACGTCCATTGGAACGTGTAGACCTATTGAAGAGAAACCTACTGATCATCCAGAAAAGTCCAGTGCTTTTGAGTATGGAAAAAAGACAAATGAAGAAGTGAATTGTTTGTGTTATCCAAAATGATGGTTGGTTAGGGAACCTATGTATTTCAAGCGACGATCTATGGGTTCATTCAGTGATACACCATTAGCGGCACAAACATAATCACACGTTGTATTCCCCTGAGGTAGTTTTCTATTTGGAAGTTGCCGCACAAAATTGAGATTTCCTCACATACCTGTCCTTATGTTACGTATTGGGGTTATTTTCGAACTTTGACTACTGACAACAATGATCCAGTAGTATACTATCAATATGCAAAATATTGCTGGCTAAAATGGACTGCAGATTGTTATGAAGGTGGAGTTGTGTGCAAGAGGTCAATGACGAGGAGACCTATGTTTTTGACAGAATCACTTGGCGGATAGCACAACACAATTTCGAACTGGTTGTCAGCTTAAGTATGACGGAGGTATTATTTTTGAACTCTTGTCTTTCGCAATAGATGGGACGTTTAAAAATAAAAATTACGGTTCGTCTGTATTCAGCTTCCTATTCAGTTCCCAGTTATTCAAACGATGCGGTAAACGCCAAGATTTGATTATATCATCGTTGACAAACTGCTTGAGGATTAATAGGGATCGGGTGATGAACTGAGAATTAGGTGGTTCCCGGTATGGTGTCGAGCGGAACCCATTGTAATACCACGGTTCTCCTCACTGTAGGACTGGAGTGAGTGATTTTTCTGTGTCCATCCGTGATGAATTCGACGTGTAAGCAAAGGATCATATATTACACAAACCATTGCCTGTTAACTGGATTCGCTTAATGCGGTCTGTCCCGTAATTATGGTTTAACCTGGGTGACTGGGGAAACAAGTCAAAATAGATTGCGGAGTGCGCGTTTGCAAACAGATACAAATTGTTATTTCGAATGGAGGGTTTAGCTGACTGTCGCAATCGAATATTAATGATTTCCGCAACGGCTAATGTTCCGACACTCATCATTTCAGCTCATGTTCTTAGTACTCGGTAGATTTTGTGAAAAGTATCTTCCGTAATGATAGAATGATTGTAGTCGATCAACTGAGCAACACTCACGGTTGACTGACATTTTCACCAAACCTATTGTTCTGCCACAACTCAGAGACAAACTTTCTTGTATCCAAATGTTTGCTTGTGTCGAGTGTCATACACGAGTGCCATACAACGAGGCGTCTGTCAGACAAACCACTTGAGCAGCAATGTGCCCGATTGAATTTGATCTGCTCTGGTCATTCCGTCATTAAGGGCGGTACATTCCAAGTTGTCTATTGGATGCCAACAAATTGATCCAAATGCTGGCCGTTGTCGAGACCGCGATAAACCGGTTGTGTAGTCTAGACTAATATGTTGAGAAGAATTTCGTATGGACACAATCTCCCATGGTTGGTAATCAAACAAACTCACAGCTTGGAGCAACGATTGCATTAATAATTACAAACAGGCAAACCAAATATTTACTAGCCGGTCTGCTTGCTCACTTCTATCAATATGTATTATGTCATCTCATTTTACTTCTACCTCAGCAATGAATAAAAATGACTTTATTATCGTCTTTCAATTGCTGCAAACTCCCGCCAGCTTTTGCAAGGAAGTTTGTTCAATATCATCAACCATCTCGCCACGCTCGCGTACACCTCAGCAGCGCGATGCCGATATTTCTTCGGGTTTGATCCAATGATTAGCTCGCTACAGTGAATATCCTTGGAAGTTCAACTAGCTTCAACGTCTTAGCCGTCGTAAGCGTCTTAAATTGATCAAAGTGAAACACCTACTTCATCCTGGACTTTTCCGTATAAAATTCGGGCCAACCATTTGATAACAAAGATCCACCTGAGGCAGATGATGTAGAATGCGTTTAGATGACATCGCCGATGCATATGCTGTGTCCAAATCTCACGGTCACACGGAAGTGCGCTGGTCATTTTCGTGTGACCAACCGTTATCTTCGTCGGGGAGTCAGTTCGGAGTTTTCCAATACTCTCGGTGAAAGTAGGGCTATTGCTAACGCCACCTTCCTGATGAGTTGATCAAGGTAGGTGTCGAAAGGGTTGGTTCTCGTAGGTTTTGGGTCGTCCATTCCCACAGAAATGAAAGATAATGCGGAACATTTTGGAGATCGATAGATAGATTTTAAATCGATCATGAGATGAAGGACGGTAACTGAGAAAGGCCTATGCCTGCTAGCCAAAAAATACGTCAGGAGAGGATTATTTTATTTAGAAAAGTGATCTATAGATAGTTTATTTGTCAACTTTTACAAATAGCTTTGATAGTGAAGTATGGAGTGCACAGGGATTTCTACATCGGACTCACCAACTATCACCAACTTAATAGTTGGTGACATACGTGCCGTGCTAGCACTTGAACAGTTTGCTCTACATTTATTCCCACCTCATTCAAAGTGTTCACATGAGTTCTAGATGTTTACTGTGGATTATATTCGCAACCTTAATCTACGCATCCTCCTTAATTGAAAATTGACCATGGTCAGTTTTTTGGATCCATCAAATAGACAATTGTCGGCCTATATTTGTATCACTAATACTGTTGCTATAAAACAGTAGAATTTAAGGTCATATTCAGGCAACCCAATTAGAAAAACAGCATCAGATTGATTAGATTTGCTGTCCTGTGTGTCATGTTTACGGTGACTTGTTCAATGTCAGGATTTTGTATGAGAATCAATAGGCATTCGAATATGTTTGTGAAGAGGGAATGTGCGCATTCAAGTTGTACACACACATGCATACCTTCCGAAAAAACATTCTGCTGTAAATGTTGGGGTTTATCAGTGCAGCAAAAATAATAGTGCTCTAATGAACTTTGACTCACGTTCACACATCATGATTCTGAGTATAACACAGTTCATATGTAAGGCTTTTTATTAAATCCGTTGTCAAACACAAACCATTCGCAAAATAACTCAAACTAAATAATTAATTTACGCACCTGGGGAGATGTAAATTTTCAGCATTCAAACACACACACATTTTGAGCAGATATAACAACGGATAGAGAGTTCCTGGTTCAATTCCAGATTGAGGATGTATAAAAAACCGTGATCAGAAAGAAATAAGAACAACACGGTAGACTCGTTCGGATTGGAACGTGGACTATCGATACTGTCAGATAAATGTTTCAGGCATTCGGAACGAATTTGAATGCTTTCAGCTGGAGGTTTCAGGAAACTTTAATGAGGAACGAAGTGACCTATAAATAAGAACCCATACATTCACAAAACAAAAGGAAAAGCTTATACGTGGTTGCAAGCGTCTCTAGACGTAAAACACAGAATGTAAGTTATTGCACTTCAGTCAAACAAACGTTACTATGAAGAAACAACATCGGATGACATCGGGTAACATCGTGTAACAACTGAGTATATAACAATCTGGAACCTATGAATGAGCTCGTTTTCTAGATGTATCTGAAATTAAGTATTGGAAAGATGTCTGTAATAAGTTTTTTTTAGCCCGGAAGACTAGAATGTTAACACATTTGGATTCATTGGGCAGTGAAGACTGGGCGTTGAATCAACTAGCCAGTAGAGGAAGACCAATCTCACAGTGCATGAGAGAGAGATATCTGTGAACGCTGAAATCCAAGGACAAAGTTAACTGCATACTTTTATGGCAAGGGGTCCTAGTAAACAAAAGCCCGGATCATGTGAATTCGAAGGAAGGCGGGGAGAAAGAATTTCGCTGTTGAGAATCACAAGCCTCTAATCTGGATTATCTCTTAATACCTAACAGTGAAGTACATTTTTGTCTTGTTTGACCAAATCGAACACCGCTCCCAGTTTTGAAAGTTCACTATTTGATGGCATTTAATTCTATATTTTTGCCAATGTTTGAGGTTCATCATCGCCTCAGAGAACTACAGCCAATTGACAAAATGAACGCCGTTTATATTCGGTCATAATTCGTAAGTTGATTTATTATCCAATTTTTATGTATTCTGCATACCCATTTAGCTTACACCATGAACTAGTTATGCCTATTACTGGAACTAATAAAATAACTACATATGATTTAACATGCATCTTGTCATAAATCCGATAATAGTTGGGATATGAATTTTGACGAATGGAACATAAAGCATCAAGGGTGTTCTAATCGGTTGAAGGGGAATATTGTCATATGCATCGTTAACCATAACATCATCAGGGGATCTATAATACAATATCTACCGCATATAAAATCGGAATGTGGTACAATTCCGTCCGACTGATGGGGTTCTAGACTGGAGGCAAGCACCCAGAAGTTTGTAAGGTATTCGTGCCTTCACTAATTCTTATACGTCAACCTGTGGTTCATTTCAAGACGTCCTTCCAACAAAACCACGACGGGGCATTGAGCACACATCAATGCACGCTCGGGATCCACACAGCAATTCCAGATTGACTTACAGTCTTGGAAACGACCATGCCACCGCTTGCTGATGGCTATGGGGTCAACCGGCGTCCACAGTTTGATTGGCGATGAAGGTCGTCCGGTGGCACGTTGATGCTCAGAATACCCGAAATTGGTGCTCGTTCGAAGCAGACGGTTATAAGCACAGAGCTGCAATGAACGTCCACCGTCATCTGTTCGACCATTATCGTGAGAGTGTATGTTACCTAAGTCACGCGCGTTTTCACGTAGCCTGCCTACTTGAGCAGTGTACGATGGCCGTGCGATACGCAGAAGGTTATCGAGCTGACAATAAAAGTACCTTGGACTGTATCAATAGACATAAGACACTTGTGGTTGACACCTGTCAAACCTCTAGTTGTGCCTCTCACTACGAGATTGTTGAAACGATTGCTGACGGCTAACTTATAACTCAACACCTTTTCAGACTATGCTCTTCGAATAATTGGGACGCCGGTTTTTTCTAGTGGTTTTTAGACAGGGGTACATAATGGACCAGCTGAAGGAGATTGAAATTATAACACCGTTCCAGAATCCTTGGGTTGTGTTTCAGAAATGCGGCAGACATCAATGTTGATGGTCTCTAAGTTGGGTGCAAGAGCTGCTGGTTGATCTATTTCTGAAGGTGTTCGAACATCGAAAGTATGATTCTTGACTGGTTTCCGGAATACAAGGTGGGGTCTGCATCGGTCAAGCAATGCTACCATACCATACTTCTTGTGAGTAGTAATGGTTTTTCTCTCATGTGTGCTCAAAAACGTCAGAGAGGATTATCAAGCATTTTGACACTTAATGAACTAGAGTAAGATGGATAGGTTGACTTGGTCAGGGAATTTGTGTGAAAGCTAAAGACAAAATCCATCATTAGAATAAGTTCAGATAATCAAAACTGTGTGGATCAAGAAGACGATTGAGTTGAGGAGCTTGGCTTTCAGCCTCTTGTCCACAAGGTAATAGAGTGACGTACGAAGTTTGCACTCCATCGGAGTCTAGTGACCAATAGTGGTTCGGTCCACATGATTTATGCGAAACAAGCTCATTCATGCAAGATATTCAGTACATCCCCCGTGAGGTTAGAACGGAATCAGTTAAATAGTTTGAGGTTTCACCAAAGAACATGAATCTGGCGTGTGATGCGCAGAAGGTTATTTAGCTGACAATAATAACACATTTTTTGCATATTTATTCATTATGTTATCTCATGTTTCTTCTGTCCCAGCCATCTCGTCTGCCACTCAGCGTTGAGCAAATCTGCCTTCATTATCGCCTTCTAATTACTGCAAACTGCTGCTGACTTTTTCCAGAAAGTTTCTCCAATATATCTTACCATCACGTCACGCAAATATACACAATAGCAGCACGACGCCGATTTTTCTTATGGTCAGGATCCAGTGATTAGCTCAGTGCTAAGCACAATCTTGAAAATCCGACCGTCATTAATTTGATTTACACGTTTTAATCCTCGCAAACTTCGTAAACTGTTCAAAGTGAAATAACCGCTTTATCCAAGACTTCTCTGTACAAAACTCGGTTGAGCAACTTAACAACAATCACTCCTCCAAGGCAGATGGATTGAAATGCGTTGAGGGACGTCTCGGACACATATACGGTGTGCAAATCCCATGACCATAAAAAAGTTCAATGATCATGCTCGTGTGACCAACCGTTATCTTTGTCCTGAGAATCAGCTTGGGTTACTCCAATATTCCCGGTGAAAGTCGGACCAAATACATGATCGAAAAATAAACACATAGGCAGTCAATCGATAAAAGTTTCCATAACAGAGCCTTCAAAGAAGGTCATCGTCGATGATTAAACGGCTGATTAGAAATCCCGGTCAAAACACGTGACAGTGAGATAAACACACAATATGATAGAAGGGGATCTCATCCCGATACCTAGTACAGATTGATAGTATCTCTCACTCTTTCTCTTGACTGACAAAAATAAGGTAATATTTCACTGCGCTGAAGTGTATCTGAATTGTATGACATTGTGAGAAACCCATCTGACTGATGGTTCAACTAGTATGCTTCCAATTAAGACCGCCGTTTAGCTGGTATGTTTCCTTCAGACTTGTTTTTTGTTAGTGGTGGATAACAACTGTTAGATCGCCCCGCACGTGTAACCAGAACACGAGCTGATAAGCTAGCAAGTTGCAAAGTGTATTGATTGGTTCGACGGTACAAGCACATAGAGAATGAATAACCAAAAGCAGACCATCAGTAACTAACTGACGAATCGGTAAGCACTTGTACACGTGATTCGTTAGTTTATTGTATGACTTATCTGGCATAAATTAGGATGTGTGATTGACTGGGCGTGCAAGCGCGAGATTACCCGTCCGATTCCGATCAAGCAACAAGAATCAACGTTTTGTCAGCCTGACTGAGATTCGCAACATTACAATGTGATTTGTTTGTCAACCTTCTGGTTGTTAAGTTTCGTTCAGTTTCTTAACATTTTTCCTGATTATTTTGTTCCTAACCGAAGTCTTCACAGCCGAAGCTCTCAATACTTAGATCGTATTAAAACTCACCGCTCTGCCACATTACCGTATAAAGTGAGCTAATAAATTGTGGAAGAACACTCATTCCAGAACACATAGTTTTGTCGCGGTAATACTGTCACCAGTTATTTCTACGCTGGCGTGTTGACACTACACCTAGTCTACACCAAGGGGTTGAATATTTATAAAAATTGTAAAGTCGCCAGATAATTCGAATTATGCGTTCAGGTGGCCTAGTCTTACGCACAGTCTGGGCTGGATATATATATATC
>JTDE01000109.1:345651-357722 GCA_014338405.1 Paragonimus skrjabini miyazakii | reverse complement strand
TCTGATTGACCGAGCTAGCACAATTGCAATGCATGCAGTGTTCAAGTTTAGGTAGTGGTGTTGTTGTCCATCTTCTTGCATTTCTGCCGTCCAGCCTCTGCTAATTTCTTAACTATTTGAAATCAATTCACCTCGTTGTCTACTCGTATCCTAGTTACTCCTCTAGGCTGAATGCACGAAGTGACGTCATACCCTGTCGAAAGAGAGCACTGCCACTTGTGGTAATGAATGGCAATGAAAATTTAAGAACAACCTTTTTAGCGCGTTCGTGTAAAAAGATGAGAACGTTTTTCTTATCTAAATTACAGACTCAGCCTATTTCCTAAAAGAAGAAATTCATTGAGCAATTATAGAGCCTAAATCTGGGCTATGTTTGCAAAATATTGCACATCTTTAAGTAGACCTTGTCAAACAATGAACAGACCATAAGGGTCGTCCGTGCTTGACATTTTATCACCAGTGAAAATCTGTGCGATCTAGTAGTTAATGAGATGCACTTGTTTCTCCTCCACAGTAAAGATGGCAACCATTATGTAGAGGATAACCGAAATCATCTTTGTATATCCGAAATCTGGACACCCACGTGGCTTCATTCTTTATTAGCGACATTCTTTGAGTAAATACCGTATATTAACAAGACTACGCACCTTTCCATGACTCAAGCTGTGTACATTCCTGGTGTCCGTATCATAATGTTGCTACCTTGCAATGACTTCAATTTAGTCAACGTGGTAGACTACTGGAAACAATAAACAGTCTTAAAGCAACAGGTCAAGGTATATTAACCCTGTGAAACATACAACACATGGATCTTACTTAGGCTATGTATGAATCACTTTGTAGTCCATCACTATTTTTACAATGTTTGCTGAGTTTTTGTTTTGTATTTATTTGCTACTTCTTCCCTATTAAAAGTATACCAACAACTTCGCATATGCTAACATTTTCACATGCACGCCAAAAAACAGTCCTCTTCGTGTAAAAGAGATCAGTCATGACCGATAGACTAGTGACCTTGTGCTTAATTTAAGAATTTCTTCTTGGCTAAGTTCGTCAGTCAAATCCCAGTTGACCCCTGAAGTAAGACGACGCAAGTGAAACTAATTGTGTGCTAAATATGCGGTAAGCAACACAACTTCGAATACATCAGATTATACAACTGCCTTCAGGATACAAAGTTTTGTAGAGGTCAGTCACTAACCTATTAAATTCTAAATTTTTGAACCTTTAAATTCAGTATCTTTCTTCTCAGCTGGGATTAAATGGACAGTTTCAACGAAAGGGAAACTTTTGAATATTACAAATCTAGGGAAATGAGAAAACAAATAATATAGTAGTTTATAACACTGCAGTCCCTCCAGAATTTTGGAAATAACAGTCAGAAAGCGAAAACTGGTAGGTGTAAACATTTGGTATTGACTCATCAGTACCAAAGTTACAATAACATGAAACGGTTTTTATATCGAGCAGATTACGGGTAGGGTGGACAGTCAGTCAGTGGGTTAGGAAAGGTCACTAAGTCCAGGGATGAGTCACGTTTACGAGCAATGTTTCCTGAACATATTGGTTCGGCTTCAGTCGACTGATTGCGACAGCTCCAGCAAACCTCAAGAATCTTGGATTGGGGTGGCGTTACACGATTCTGAATGCACAAACTGGGTCCATAACGTGACCAGTGATCAGGACTTGTCCTGCGACTGCGGACGCTGGTTGCTTGGGTGTTTCAAAACCATTGTCGTTCTTCTGTAATACAGAGTGCTGCACACATTAAGGCAAAGGTTCCTTCACTCTTGAGATCAAGCACCTCTCGGTTCTGCCTATGTAACTTTCTTTGCAGTTAAAATGTGAGGTGGCATCGATAGGCTGATCTTCTTCGGTTGAAGGGACAGGCGGTTTCTGGGTCCGGACATGTACACGAAGTTCCGCTGTGTTAAATTTTCGTTTAATTGAATTCACTAGTAGTTGAGTTGTTTGATGCATGTTATACTCGCCTATTCTGGCAATCATTAGTTCTCCTTACCATATATTGACAGGCTGGTTAGTCACCATTCTAACGCAAACAAATGTTTCAGGCATATCCTATTAAAGATTCCTTTGAGTTGATCAGTGTCTTGGACAAAATCAATCTTGTTATTGAGTTGGTGTGCTCCATAAATGTCCAGTCACTGTTTGCGGATGTCCCACCACACGAAACAATTGATTACATTTGTGAGCTCGTTGAAACGAACCATACTACTCTACCTGTATCTAGTGATATTCTGAAGGCAATCTTATTATGAGGCACTGAAAACATCCGTTTCTGTTTTCTTGATCGGTCCTACCACCAAATCGATGGGGTAGCCATGGGACGTCCCCTAGGGCCCATCCTAGCAGACTTTTTCATGTTAAGGATTGGGCAAGAGTTAACGGCAGACATAACAAATCTGTCATACTACAAATGCTATGTTGATGGTACACTATTAGTCAGTAATTCCACCCAGGCAATAAATAATCTAGTGTGAAGCTTAAATAGTTATCATCCAAACCTGAATGTAACGTATGAATTTGAAGTTGATAACTGGTCACCGTTTCTAGACATACTCATGAATCACCAGGAGGATGGTTCTATAAAAAGAGCAATATATAGGGAATCCACGTGGTCCGGTCAATACCTGAACATCGGTCCGTCACAAACGCGTACTAGTGAATACACTATTGACACGAGCAAGACGAACCTGTATAAAGGATAGGCTTGCAAAGGAATTAGACTTGATCATCTCTGTACTACAATCTGATGGGTATCCGAAAAGGTTCGTTGATAGGCAGGTGCATTCAGAATTCTGTTACTTCACTCCAATCCAAGATTCTTGAGGTTTGTTGAAACTATCGCAACCAATCGACTGAAGCCGAACCAATATGTTCAGGAACAATTGCTCGTAAATGTGACTCATCCCTGGACTTAGTGATCTTTCCTATCCCACCGACCGACTATTCAATCTACGTCCCTAACTGTTCAGCATAAAAAACCGTTTCATGTTATTGTAACTTTGGTACTGATGAGTCAATACCAAATGCTCGCATCAACCAGTCTTTGTTTTTTGACTGTTTTGTTCAAACTTCTGAAGGGAATGGACTGTTTTAAACTAATAACAGTGTCAAATGATGTAACCAGGTTTGATAAAGAAACAGAAAATTTGCAGAGAATTTTCAAAGCCGACTGATATTTGAAGAAATTGGTGCCATGGCAGCTTTGGAACAGCTTGCTCTTCATTTATTCCCACCTCATGTGAAGTGTTCGCAGCATTTCAAAATGTTCACCCTGGATTACATTTGCAACCTAAATCGGCACTTCCATCTCAACTGGAAACTCGCCACCGTCAGTTTCGTTCTTGTTTGGATCTATCAAATTGGAAATTGTTAGCCATACGGTTACTATAAAGCATGTTCTAACAAGTAGTGTTCGCACACCTGTATTTCTACTACTCTCAGTCTTCAGAGCATCTCATCGCTGACGGCTAAAGTTAAATTCCACAGTCAATCTGAACTCCTTAGGTAGAGTAAAAAGTATGATTTAAGGCCAGATTCAGACAACCTAGTGAGAAATATATTGTCCTATTGATTAGTTTTGCAGTCTTGTGTACAGTGTTTACGATGATTAGATCAACGCCAGGGTTTTGTGTGACCACTTGAAAATATTTGTGAAAAGGGAATATATGCAAACTCAAACTATACACACTCACCGAAAGCACATACCAAGCACGTACCGAAAGCACATTCCACTGTAATTGTCTCAATTTATCAGACCAACAACTATAGTAGTGTTTCAATGAGTTATGATCAACGTCTTCGCATCCTAGTTTGGTGCATAACACTGTGCATATACAATGTTTTTATTAGAGCCATTGTCCGGACACAATCCATTCACAAGATGAGTCAAGCCAGATTGATGCGTTAAGTACTTAGAGGGGAAATGAACTTTCAACATTAACACAAGCACATCATCAGCAGATATAACAATAGAAAGAGGGTTTCTAGTTCAATTCCAGAGTGATGATTAATAACGAACCGAAAGAAATAACAGCAACACCGCATTCACGGGTAGGTGCATATATTTAGAGTTAAAAACGAACCTGGTCGAGGATGTAGGTAAACAATTCAAGTGGTCGTAACTAAGGCAATCGTCGAAGTTGGATAAAATCCTAAAACCAAGCGGCTCACTTGTTTTAATAAATTTAAACACAGTAGATTCATTCAGATTGGAATCTGTACCACCGATACTGTCAGATAAATGCTTCAGGCGTACGGAACGTTTTCAGCTGTGGGATTGAACATTTGGTGTGGAATCATGAAGTCTATGGAGAAGAACTCAAGATTGTAGTGTTATTAAACTTATCCTTGACCTCGAACGCAAGTTTTAGACCTTTATGTAGAAAATTTCTGACGAAAGCATGAAACGGGTCAGATTTGCTGTTTTCCAATATTCGGCCCACGATAGCTACGTCGGTCGTTCATGTGACAGGCACGAGTGCATATTAGTGTCGAGATAAGAAGGATGACATATTCGTTGAATCTTATGTTGTTAAGGCAACTCAGTTCTCCTCTCGATCGGGATGTTCACACGCATGCGCATTAGGCAGAACTTCCGACCAGTGATTGTGTTTTGGAAGTGATTAGTGGTTTACCTTTTGATGGAATACGGAAGGTGAATGTGATTGTCACAATGTTTATTAGCGAGGCGATCTGAAGCCAGATTTTGCCCCGACTTACCACATTGGCAATCCAGTCTGGCGATCTGTCTGTTAATGAAGACTGTGACACTGTAAACAAAATGAACAGAATGGTGTTCACAAGATGAATCGGTGATTTCCATGGTGCTAGCTGACTGTGTGTTAGCGGAAATGTACATGCATATATGACACGCATACCTATGAAGAAATTCAGCGGGCGTGATGTAACAATGTGGGGACTATTAACCAGGCGTAATTCAAGTTTGGCAGCTTTTGATAAAATTAGAGATAACATTGGATAACACCGCATTTCCTGAAATTGTAAAATATAGTTTTTCTAACGGGATAAAGGCCGGTCTTCTGAGAGCACATGTAGCAGTGTCGCAAACCTGCTTGTTCAGGCAAATATGAGCAAAATGATTTGCTGATGATTTGGTCGAAGAACGAATGCCTACTGAACACAATCACTACACGGTCAGATGCAATTGTGCGAGTAAAATAAGATTCATTAGAACATACTCTTTATTGTGCTGCCGCATGTGAACACGTGATCACGTGCGTACGAAGTGGGAGTCTGATGTGTTTATTTCAAGAGTTTGAATCGGTCATTGTTGCAAAGCGATCACAATCTTTCGGTATGTTCGACGAGAGAATTCAATAACAGATTGCTCGAAACAAGAAATGAAACTGATAAATGTATGTGGGTGGTAGGCTGGAAGCTTGTTTTTGATTAAAATGGTATTAAGTGTGAAATGAAGTAATGACAATCAAACTTCAATAGTATGAGCAGTTGAATGCTAGTAACGGAAGTCACAAGTAACACATTTTCTGTCATCAATGACGTTCGTAAAGTCTGGCACCAAATACTTTGGAAATCCTTCGGAAGCAGTCCATACTATGGATCCTTTTGGAAGGTATCATGTGGCAGAATGGGGTGGATTGATATCCAAATAAAAATGATAAATTTTCGCATTTTCTGTAGAAAGCATATGAACTAGATGCTGCACAAGAAGAGGTTAATTTTGATTGTTGGTTCCTGTTCATGTGAGTTCCAGGTCTAAACTAATATGATTTCCAATAACCTATTCCCTTTGCACATAATTTGTGTCCACATGGCCGTGTGCTTCCATTGCTGGTTGGGACATCCAACATGCGGGGATATACTCAGACGATGGATTGTGTGATCACGTCAATAAATTTAACAACACAATACTTGTCACAGCAAGTAAACGGATGTGGTTTGTAACTAACTTGAAAAACTCAACTGATATCGACTAACACATTCAACGACTTGTCACTTCAGTGACTTAAAATAGTCTATCTACTATACTTTCTTGAGTAAAAACAATCAAAATAACGGCAAGATGTTTGATAGAGTGGCAATTCAGACTGTGTAGGCATTATATTCTGTCCCGTGAACATCTTCCGATTATAACGAATCATCTGTCACACAGAATTTGCGGACTGTAGATGCTAGATAGAATGAGGTCTAATGATATTTACCAGATGGTACAGGTGATTTGCACTCGTCATGCGAGCTCAGAACTGATGAAGGAACAACCCAACGACAACATGTTTAGTGATTAGCTGTAGGGAATTTTGATTAGTTTAAATGGAGCAACCCTCGTTATCGTTTGCAGCTGTCACATTTTTGTATACATTTCCGTCAGCTCCTTCCGATAAGAAGCACTAGACTGGAGTTTCGTTTCTGTTGGAGCTTGTCATTAGCCTATTTCATTTCCAAGGCCGAAACTAAGTCACCGGTCACGCTCTCATCCAGACTACTGAGCCACTGACCGCACATTAGGTGTGACTGAATCATCACGCGTAAACGCTCAACCACGTTCGTCTGCGTATAGTGCTCAGGTTGCCCGGTCGCCTCTAACGCAGATAATCTGTGACCCCATGACTGGAACATCTGTTCAAGAATAACAGAAAGCATTCACCTTGTTGAGTGATATTTTAATTACTGGCTCATTGTGATGGATTTCAACAAGTTATAGCAATAAGTATAGTGCGTCCTTTCAAGATGGACTAAACGTAAAATGTATTAAAATGTGGCAGCCGGGATCATTTGTGAAAACGTGTTCGAGGAGTTGATTCCACAGATTCCTCGTGCTGTGTTCAGTTTGTGGGAAAACGCTCACGTATTAGACTCCGCAGGTATTAGTTATCATTCGATTCTGGAATTGGTACTGGTTGTCCACCTACTTGTCTATGAACGGTCAGTATTCTCTAACTTCATTAAGACAGATTGACTTGAGTGACCAACATGAGTGAGGATTGTTTTGTGCCGGTTTACTGTAGTGTTTGAATGATGGCTTCATGTGAATAACTACGGATAACTGGGTAGGAGTTCAGGTTGAGCTGTCAGTACAGAGTAGACCGAAGATACACGAATCTAGGACAAATCTCTCGTCCATGGCAGGCAGAAGACAAAACGTGGGAACAGTCAGTATATTTGTTGAAACAGTAAACAATAATTAATTGAACACTGCCGTGTGGAACACCATCAACTACAATAACAACAACGACTACTATTGACACTAATACTACAATGGGATATACCGAGCAAAATATTGTCTTTTAATATTTAAAGCATGAATTAGTCTAGCATCGCAGGAGCAATGTGCAGAGTGATACGAGCAATACGCCTCAGATAGACTGGTCTATGAAACCAGAATTGCACAGGTCCGTCTCGCAACGTGTTGTTTTAATAGCAATAACAACGTTCATATCTACTGGAACACACGTTTTAGCTAAAAAGCATATTCTACTGATGACTGTATCCCCATTACGGGCTGTCACTTGAACTATCTGAAATGGAAATATAAGAACCGGTTATTAGGCAAATCAAGGTTTTAGTTGAATGCAACGAAATTGTGCTACTGAAATCGGTTACCTGGTGTTAATCTCGAGCTTTACAAATGACTACACATTCCTGCACGCCAAGCCGTCTACATTGCACTGCACTGAATCTGTCTCAATGGATACAAACTGAATGATGTAGTTGCAAGTGGGATGGTGAAAAGTGCTAGCTAAAACCTATCCAAAGACTTGATTTCCAACGGCTGAGATTGATGAATCCGAATTGTGTTAAACACGGAGCAATTATCCAACGTATGTCGATGAATCTGACTTACCGAGCATTGTGCACAACCTGTCGTGCTTTTTTCCGTGTCGTTGTTGACCGTCAGGCAATCCATACATTGATAACACTGAATACCATCTGGAAGGATGACACCGATAAGTGTGAATAAACCTTTTCACTGTACGAGCTTTACTAGAGAAATCAAAAGCGTCTATCCGCACGATTCATGGTCCGACAAGCTTCTCTGTATATTACCAAGCACGCACTACAAAAAGGAATACTGTAAGGCGGAAAGCAGTAGCCAGCTGTGAAATTGAACGTACAGGGAAGACAGACGTCTGTGTTATCTGCTAATTTGTCATTATGATCGTTATCATGACAGTGTTACGATAACAAACGAGTAATGCTGCACCCACAGGGATGGATACCAGTGTCTCATGCTCAGCTTACCAGAACAACCCGTGTGTAAAATCGCAGAGTTTTCATCTACCGATTCGTGTTTCTCAATGGATTGGGAGAACTATTGCTTTCAAATGGCGTAAACATGAATGATTTTTTGTGTGGATCCACCTGGTTTGGTTCTGCAAGTGATGAGCGGTCAGTGATATCGGTGGTCTCTATGCTGGCTGTTGTGTATACACATGCTTGTTTTGACTTTTACTTGCACCATCTGCCGACTCACACATGCCGTGAGGTGTTCCGGACCTTCTGTTCCCTACTTGATAATTTCTTGTTATATAGTACGTACTTGAATTTTTTTACAGAAATTTGTCAGACCATGAATCGCGCGCAGTAGCATTTTTCACTTAACTACCAATGACCGAGGTACTCATAATACATTGACAGTTGAGATGATTACTTATAACAACGACAGTCATTTCGAGAGAATTACTTGTAGCCGTGAAGGTTCCAACGACAATCAGCAAACCGAAAACGAACGGGTGGTACATGATCAGTCTTTGGGTAGTGACGCGTAGAAACTTGAACAGAACCAATTTATATGGGCTAATCTTGTCAACGGATTTTTGCCATCGATCAGAGAACCAATCAGAATCGTGGTGTATGCATTCACGGACGCCAACAAGTTGAGTGGGTTGAGTGAGAATGTACAATCAGCACTGTGCATTTCTGTGTGCTGCCAGCTGAACGGCCGTTTGGGCGCTGGTGGCTAACTATCAACTATCTATTTTACGATCATTCACCAACATATACTAACCTACTGAAATGGATGCACAGCTGCGGTTGATCTGGGCACACCAAAGCATAAGATAATATTATGGAATGAAATGGTGTGGACCTAGAACTGCTCAATCTTATTGCCATGACGGTAACTTTCACTAAGATCGAAAATGCGTTAATATGTTTGTATAATTTGTCTTTAATTTACTCAAGCCATGTTGTTAGTGCTGAATTCCTGTTGTTTTCAGTATGTTATCATGAGCGTGTAACTAACATGGAGCGGGTGGTTGTTGGTGGAGTTTGAATCTTTGGCGTTGGGGATATGAGTGGCTCCATTTGATTTGATTTGGACAGTGAGAAAACCCCACTGACAAATTTAACTGAATAATGTATGTTTGCGTGAAACAAGTTGTGCAGTGCGCGGCGGAAGAAGACAGGCACATCAAGGCATGTTGTACCTTGGGAAGTGTTTTCCAGACGACTGTTCACTCCGATTATGTCAGGCTGAATTGTGAGAGTGCTCCTTTGAGGAAGGTGATCTATATATGGGTCAATTACTTGCGCTGCATCCATCGTTTTCATTGATATCATTTTCAGCTGAAGTGGTGAGATCCAGAACGCTTGAAAGTGCTCCCGTAACTTCATTCCCGTTACCTTACACCTGTCGTATGTCAGCCGTAAGCTGAGTGATGTAGTTAAGTTGTCCGACTTTCTTTGGGGTGTGCTCGTTGGATTGAACGTTTTAAGATTGAGATAGCGTTTTATGATCGGTATAAACCGTAAAGATCATGCCTTTTACCAATTGAGGGTAATGGCAAATGACTAGCAGACTTCAAGTAATTCTGTACCAAGCAAGCTGTATCGAGATTTCTCAAAATGATAGACGTTCAAAGAAGAAGTTTGGAGGTTGCCAATGACTGAGGACGAACTGTTGTAACATGACAATGACAGTTAGTTTGGGAGCGTCGGTTTTACTTGACAGCGGTGCGTTCGGATAAGAGTGAGTTAACAGAGAGAGCTTACTCGGCGTTTGCGTCTTCAAATTCATTGAATGCAGTGTGTTAAGATCCTGTAGACTGGAATTTGCGTTCGCCTTCTTTGGTGATTGTCAATCGTCGGCTGCAGGAAGTGAATGTAGACGAGAATAGAGTGACTAATGTGGAAAGGCAAATAACGAAATTGGAACCAAGCTCACTACAAGCGACAAAATAAGACAACACTTTTGAATTCGACAGGCTCAGCATGACTCTGAAAAATGGCGTGCACAAAAGAAATCAAGTCGAGCTGGTCAGATATAGAGCAAGTTGTGATTTGCTGACCCGAATGAAACCTGTAAATTAATAATTCGACCAAATGAAAAATAAATCGGAATGCAAAATATTCTAAAGTGTACAATGGAGTTAGTCTATCAAAAATATTATTTACTATAGTCCTTACAAATACACGGCTACTCTCAATGAGTTGCAATCGGTTTGGTTGTCAACAATACTCGATTCGTGTACAATTCTCGATCATGGAGTGGTGCACTGTGTTCATGCGAGTTAAACGCTGACGACGTATTTTTTGTTCAGGTTGTTCACGATTAGTCAACCTAATTTTTGAGAAATGCGGGACAAATAATCGAGGACGGTTACAGTGAATAACGTTTAGTAGGATAAGTGGTTTATTATCCAGGTCGAAGTGCGTAACTAATTTAGCTGGAACGGAATTTTGTTCTCTGTCTATATTGCAACATTTATTAAATAGACAGACCAAAGTTAACCTACCAATCCGTCTGGAATACAACACATATTTGAATTTGTGTATACTGTACTCCAATAAAAACCGGTAGTTTTGTTTACATTGACATACTTGATCATATAGCCATGTTATGGACTTTCGGAAAGGTAAGCTCCTAACAGTTACGGCACCTGATATACACCCTATTCCAATGGAAGCTGAAGCTCAATAAACCATAACCCAGGTCAGTTTCTTTTCAAATTCGATGTAGTTTTCGTGTGTTAGTCTGGTGTCCAATGACACCAACGTCGTTTTTGCTCCGTCACCAAACATTTCGCATTCACTGCTTTTCTTCCAACCCATTCAAATGCGTGAGTTGTAAACTCAGCCTTGGCTAGACTCTATTCTTTCGAAAACGATTGCTGAAATTGTATTAACTTGAATCGGCCAACGTATCCATCTGCGCTACCACATACTCCACACGAACATTTCCATCAGAACCACGTGCCCGATTTGATCTGAGGAAATGAGACGTTGTTTCACACGTCGGAAATGGAGCAACATCCCGATTGCACTCATCGTTAACTCAGCCATTTACGATGTGCCAAAAACGATAAGAATTCGACATTCGAAGACGCTGATTATACTCAGGAGAAGGCAGACAAAGAAACTAGATGGGCTGAGATTGGGCATACCCCGTTACTGGGGATCTGTGAACTCGAAGCGCCTGGTATTTTTAGTATCGTACTCAACGGTGGAGATTTGGTAGAGTGATTCAGAAAAAAACATAGTTCTTCGCTTGAGAAATCGTTCATTCGTTTAGTAGACAGAGCTGAGATTTGTTTCAAAATTTGCTCAGGAAGATCTATTGGAGGCTTTTTACTCGGTTGCTAATGAGTGACCCAACGTTGTTCTACTACGGTAAATGTAGAATTGTGCCATTTCTGGTTATGTTTCAAGTTGAACATCACCCACAGTTGATCGCAGCTGTCGCATACCCATAGACTTTCCAATCGGCCCCTTTCGAAAAGAAGCACTAGACTCGAGTTTCGCTCTGATTAGAGCTCGTCAGTAGTGCATATCATCGCCACCGCCGGGGCTTGAACCACGGACATGTTGTTCATGAGGCAACCGTGTCTACCACTGCGCCATTGACCTCACGTTAGGCACGACCGAATTATCATATGTGAACGCTCAAACGCTTTTGCTAATGAGTCATGATCTGGGTAGCCTGATCGTCTCGAAATGGAGACACAGTTACTGTCTGTTAACTCCAATCGATAACCCCGCGATTAGGACTTCTTAGACAGGTCGAGACCTCCGATCTCATTAAACCTGCTAGGCGACATTTTCGAAAGGGACCGACTGAAAAGTCT
>JTDE01000109.1:320272-345551 GCA_014338405.1 Paragonimus skrjabini miyazakii | reverse complement strand
AGACTTTTCAGTCGGTCCCTTTCGAAAATGTCGCCTAGCAGGTTTAATGAGATCGGAGGTCTCGACCTGTCTAAGAAGTCCTAATCGCGGGGTTATCGATTGGAGTTAACAGACAGTAACTGTGTCTCCATTTCGAGACGATCAGGCTACCCAGATCATGACTCATTAGCAAAAGCGTTTGAGCGTTCACATATGATAATTCGGTCGTGCCTAACATGAGGTCAATGGCGCAGTGGTAGACACGGTTGCCTCATGAACAGCATGTCCGTGGTTCAAGTCCCGGCGGTGGCGATGATATGCACTACTGACGAGCTCTAATGAGAGCAAAACTCGAGTCTAGTGCTTCTTTTCGAAAGGGGCCGATTGGAAAGTCTATGGGTATGCGACAGCTGCGATCAACTGTGGGTGATGTTCAACTTGAAAATTAACCAAATCCCCGACTACTCATCAGTAGTTTCTGGTTATCACAACGATGGCCCAGGTGGGTGAACCGAAGTGTTAGGTTATGTAACTTTGTTTGCAAGCTCCAGTGAAATCAAAAATTCTGCGGACTGCTCACATTCTCTTGTCTTAAGTGTATTTGTGAGTGGCCGTTATCTGCTGCAAAATTGTAAAATCACTGTACAATATTTACTGCTTATTATGCATCAACTAGTGTACAGACCAACACCATCCCGCTGATAACAGAAATCTGCACGTTATGGCTAAATTCTTGGATCGTTGAATACTTAAATTGAGTTGGCCACAATGGTTGATCTAGAGATCGCCTGCGTCATGTGGCTTAAGTTTCGGAAAAATTTAGACTGTTCAAGCCAGATTAATTTCGGATACACAAAATCACTACTCAATCTAAGTTCCCGGTTAATGTGTGGACATGGGGATGTATTCAATCTCTATCCTACATGTAAAGCTGCGCCTTCAAATTTACTGTAATCATTCATCATTAGTTGATCGACGTAAAACATGCGTGGACCACAGATCTCACCTCAATTCCATTCAGTGAAGTACAGAAAACTGATGCAAATTTTAGAACATAATCATTACTTTTATGCCGATTCGATGAGCCCGGGTTGTTACACCTGCTCATTCCAGAGTAATATTAACTTTGGATGAATTTATTAGTGGAATACTGAATTACACGATCACATTGAGCAGCTAATTGAATTATCTACATGATCGATAGTTGAATGACTACTACTAAAAGCTAGTGAATCGAAATGAGCACTTACAAACTCGTGGTCTCACATTGATTACTTCTTGTTGTTATTATAATCAGATTCAGTCGTGAAGTATGTTGAGAAAATATCTGTGATTGGACATACGTGTCCAGAGGCAAATTCATCGAAGCAACCTATTATTACTACGACTGTTTGTCAAACAGTATGCATCAACTAAGAAATGATAACGGCATACCTCGGAAAAAAGTCCCATTGTGCAATTAACTTCTTGCAGATCAGGGGTTAACATATATATGTAGTTGTTATGGTGATAGAGAAATTGTCAAACTCCAAATTTTATATGCAGTGAACCCTGTTACCAGATTTGCAATAGCGTCCTGTATTACCAAACAGTAACTCACGGTCTCAATCTTTCATTTGGGTTTTCGCATGGTTTTGAATTAGTTCCAATGAAACATGCTGATTGACTAATTTCGATTGTGGCTGTCTTCGTTAGGCCAAGGAGAATTGTGCCATCGATCGATGCACTATCACCTGACAGTATTGTGGTCTGTCCGTCAACTTGACTGAATTAGGCATGCAGTTGAATAAGTCAGCGTATGCTTATGTTTAGGCGACCGATTGTCACTGGTGAGATATTAGCAACTGACAATATTCCGCTACTTTGCTTACTTTAGTGTGTGCTTATTCTTAATAACGTCACTGAAGTATTGCACTGATAAAAATACTTATGCTTCAAACGAGTAGGTCCTATGTACTGATAACGTGTGTGTGTGGGCCCGCAGTACTCCTTTCATATATGATCATATTTCACAAGATTGTTATTCACGAACAAGAAAATAACCTGAATGTTTCTAAGACAACTCTTTCCTTTGTTGATAGCATTACAATTTAAATACGTCAATTACAATATCATCATTATACCTATGTTTGTAAATACACAACATCAAAGTCTGCGTGCTTATCGATTTTCTAGTTTTCGGAATGTAGCTACTTATCGACTGAGAGTGAGACAGACAGTTTCGGTTTAAATGATAGAATATAACCATATAATAATCCTAGTAATTACCAATTTGGGACAACCAAAGTACGCAAGGCAGCAAAACCAACCAATGAAGTCGTCTTCTAATTGTTAGTATCCCTCTTCTTTCCGCCGAATCTCAGCCTCATTCTGCCTGTTGTATGCAAACAACGGTGCAGTTTACCACCAATTTTTGTTTTGGGCACTAAGAGACCGGCCAAGTGCTAGCGTGTATATGACGTGTTTCAAACTAACAGACACACAGCCAAGTCACATAAGTGGTTTTGGTGGTTTACTGCGGTATGATATACTCACTGACGTATATCAAGAACTTTCATTCTATTAAGTACACAGCGTGTTTTAGAGCGGGTTCGCTTGTTTCGACAAGCTGATATTTGACATTTACTTGCGTTTATTAATATATAAGAATATGCATACCCGAGCAGACTTGTGTATAACCGGCTGTGAAACTGGGTGATCGATTTGTAGTTATTAATTTTCCACCGGTGGGTTGCTTAGCGAGTTTTGTATACTATCGATTTGAAGCGCCTGAAACACATTGAGTAACTGTACCTTAGGTACTTACAGGTACAAATGATGGCAAGGTGCCCGTTGGTGTAGATATGCTTGAACAGAGTTAGTGTACACCTTAGTGGTTTTGCTTTAACAGTGCAGTTGTGAATGGTGCTTCATAGTCTATAACTTCGTTGTACAAGTTAGGTTATTTTGACGAAACAGAAATGTCGGCTTTCGTAATAGACAGTATGAAGTTCACTGAAGGCTTTTTTCGAGAACACCTGATCAACCTCTTTATAAACGTTGAATAGGTGAATATTGAGCTTATTAAATCGCGCTTTCAATGACAGAAAACCATCAGTAACATTCTGATACACCCATTGCGTGGGTGCCCAGCGAATCTTCGTATATAATACGGACCAAGTTTCAGAGATCTTTCATTACTCACATGAAGAGTGGGTAAGCATTATATAGGTCCGGTTACCATCTCACCGCCTGACAAAAGTGATCGAAAGTACTAGTTCTCAGATTGTTAAATCTTCTTAGGAGGAGACACAGTACTTGTCACATTATTTTTTCTTATTAATATATCGAACGGAAATGTTTTACCCAGTTGACAATAATCAGTTCTTTGGAACCTATGCTATTCAGTCGTCAATTTGAAACATTCCTATTTGGAGACAACTTGTATCCGAGGCTCAGTCGATGACTTTACAAAAGGAGTATACATATCACTAATCAAATTGTGCTAACAGGATGAGTTAGTGTAGTATGAAAAATTCACTGAGATTAGAAAAAACACAACAATCGAATGTTTTGACTCACAGAATGATTTTACCGGTATATGAACAAGTCATCACAATGCTTCAAGTTTTCAGAATACTAGGAACGTGGATTTTGTGGGCTTGCTAGTAAGGTGCAGAATAGAAAACAATGATGTCACAAGGTTGTTGCTAAGGTGGTTGGTTAAGAGAAGTTTTTTTATCTTCACGCAATTACGCAGCCTGGAAAGCAGTCGATTGATGTCTGCGCATTTTGTATTTTTTCTCGAGGGTACCTTACACATTTTTACGGTGTGCACAAAAGAAACACCGTCCTATTGGAGAACAAAATTTAAATAGTGTTATTTATTCACAATCACGTGTTGTGACCTACGAAGGACATTTGGCCTGCCAGTTTGTTTATTGCACGAACTTCCATACAGGTCATGTGAAACATGGGACCACGAACACGTACACTCATTTGCACGACTGAAGTGCAATCATACACATTGGGTAGCAATATGTTGTCATTCGCCCTGGTGGCACTTCTCCCATAGCGCGTACACACTATTCTGATAGTCTCTTCCGGTCTGTCGTCTTCCTGGCGTTGGGGTTTGCACTTTTGTTCCTGAAGTCGCTTGTGAGTAGTACATTACTCAACAACACTCCTCCCCCTTCCGAGGTTCCTTGGTTCCTCTACATCTGCGGACAAATCCACTCCAACGGACGTATGTTGCCTCCCGGATTAGTGATCTTCTTCTGGTTCGCCGCGCCGACATCTCGTGCCACTTTGTTAACTCATCGGCATGTACTCGTTTCGTCTTGCCGTCCCTCTTCATCGCTTATACTGGGCCCCGGTTGTAGATTAGCAAGTACGGACCTGTCCATTTAGGCAGACGTTTTCTTGATCCTAGGCCACTGGCACCCGTGTTCCGATGATCTCGATATTTCACCCTTTCTCCTAGGTTGAACATTCTAGTTTTGCCGAGCCGATGCTTTGCAGAATACTTCTTTGTGTATGCCTGTGATACTTACAGATTTCATTTGGTTCTCCCTCTTTCGGCAACCAATTCTTTGGTGGAATCACTGCACTCTGGCCAAATTCCAATGTCCTGACCCACCGGAAGTCATGGGATCCTACCGTACATCAGTTGAAATGGAGATTTCTTCGTGCTCGCCTGCACAGACGTCCGGTGGGCCAATAACACCAGTAGCAACACAGACTCTCAGTCGCCTCCTTTGACTGATAACCATTCTTTGACCGTTCGGTTGTTACGTTTAGTTAGGCCGTTCGTTTGCGGGCGATATAGTGTCGTTCGGATACGCTTGATTCCCAGTTGTTGCACGCGTGTTCGAAACTCCTCGCTTTCAAAGCATGGTCCCTGATCTGTCAAGATCGCCTTTGGTACACCGTGGTTTGCTACGATGTGCTTCATCACCATGTCTCCAACCGTAGATGCTTTTTGGTCCGGAACACCAGTCGCTTCGATCCAACAGGTAAAGTGTTCCATCATGACCAGAACGTACTGGTTACCGCGGGCGCTCAGTGGAAATGGGCCCATAAGATCCATCGACCAGAGTTCACTGATTTCGGAGACTGGTATTGGGTGTAAGGGCTGTTGGGCTCCTCGAATTTCGTCTTTCAGTAACTGACGCTGTTGGAATGCAAGCACGTAAGCTGTCACATTCTCTTTCATTTTCGGCCAATATGTTCTTTGTTCCAGCAGATCCTATGCAATAGTGCATCCGGTGTGTGTCATTTCATGGCAGTCCGCTACCCGCTTCCTCCTCAGTTGTCTCGGGATGACTACCATAAAGGGCGCCCAAAGCCACGCTGCCAAGTCACTACGCCCGCACTGTTTAAGCCAACTCTTCTCCATTGGGATTCGATTATCTCCAGCTCTTCATCCCCAGTATTTGTGGGGATCCTCATGTCTCTTGCCAGAGCTCCAGTCACTTTCCTAAGGACCTTGTCCTGATGTTTTAGACGCACTAGTGTCTGTGGGTCCTGCTCCATTACTAAGCAGTTGACTCCAAAGGTCACCTTGGGGAGTTCGTCGTCTATCTGCGGTCGGGAAAGAAAGTAAGCTACGCAATTGCTCGAATCAAGCACATGATTTATCGTGAAGTCGTATTCCTGTAAACGCAATGCCCATCGGGCCAATTTGCCTCTCGTGTCCCTCTCGTGTCCTGATCCACTCTAGGGTTTTGTGGTCCGTCTCCACGTGGAACTGTTGACCCAACAGGTACGGCCTTCACTTGTCCAGTACCCAGATGAGTGCCAAACATTCCTTTTCAATGGTCGAATACTTCTGCTCCGTTGGGGTCAGGACCCTGCTGGCATATTTAATCACTCCTTCCGTTTGCTCGAGTACTGCTCCGGTGCCACGGTCACTGGCATCTGCTGCTACGATGTACGTTTCTCTTGCATTTGGAAGTTTCAGAGTTAGTTGTTGCTCGTTCATCGCTTGTCGCACTCGCGTGAACGCCCTCTGGGCATCGTCGGTCCGTTCAAATTTCTTGTCTTTTCGAAGGAGTTTGTACAATGGTGATGTAATGGAGTGAAAATTTTTCACGAACCGACTGTAGTACCCTGCTCGACTCGAAAATTGTCTCAGCGTTCGTTTAGAATTCGGAGTCACGACCTCTCTAACTGTCAGTATTTACTCCGGCAGAGGGCTGATTTCACCTTGACCCACTTTGTATCCCAGTATCACCACCGATGATCGTCCGAGTTGTGACTTATCGGTAGTGATCAGGAGTCTTGAGTTGTCACTTCAATTTAAGGCTGCAGCTATATCGGTAGCATGTTCCGATTTTGTGTTACTGTATATTACGATATCATCTCCATATACTGCCACATTATCCAGCCGTTTTACCAGCTGAACCATCAGACGTCAAAATATGAACGGTACCTGGATAGGCTCAACGGCACGCGCTTTAATTGGTACTGATTTTCGTCAACCGTGAATGCGGTTTTCTCACGATCCGTGGGTTTGATTGGTACCTGCCAGCATCCGAAACGTAAGTCCAACCAAGTAAACAACTTCGCCTGTTGTAGCTTGTCAAAAATATCAGCAACGGACGGTATTTGTACGACTGTGTTCTGTGTTACCTCATCCAGCCGTCCGAAATCCACACAAAAGCTGTACCTCTCATTGGACTTCTTCGTTAGAAGAGTAGGCGAGTTGTACGAACTGTTGGCTTCTTCGATAACATCTCCCTTCAGCGTGTTCCATATTTGCCTTTTTAGTTCCTTCTCATGATGAACCGGTATCCCGCAGGGTCCGTGAGGTCGGAATGTTCCGGTTGCTGATATTTCATGTGTAATCCAGTTGCAGAATCCGTACGGATCATCGTCGTTCGTAAATACTTCCGTATATTTCTAGACCGTGATCTGGAGCAAGGGGGCTGTGCAAATGGGGTTTTTAGCCTTGCGTACTTGGTTGATGCTATCTTGTTGCTGTCCTGTGAGTGTCAGGCAGCCATACCTGGTTGACAACATTTGAGCTACAAGCCAATCATCGCATCTGTTGCAGCGAGGAAATCGGTTCCAAAGATCGTTTGTCTGGTTTGTGAGGACAAAATGAAACGATGTTTCACGATATGGCTGCCGATATGCACCCCATATTCTTTCACATAGTCAACCAGTAGACTATGAACTCCAACCGTCCTGGTCATCATGGATGTCGGTTTTACGTTTTGCCTTTCTGCACGAGCAATCAACGAAATAGCTACCCGTATCGACCAACCACTGTTCTATCTCTCCGTCAGCTCCAACCCTTGTATGTACGGTCCCCTTCTCAATCATTCCAATTACTGGTTGACCCGCCCAACAAAAAGAACAATAATGAAACACTTTACTTTTAGACCTCGTAAACCGTTTTAAGGTCATCTCCTGTTTCCTACTGGCCAATCGAAACGCTTCTTTGTCAGGTGAGCAACTCGTTGCCCGGTAATTCTTTTTCCACTGTAGTTCTTATTGGTCTGACAGCTAGCTTGTCTTTAGTACACAGTTGATCTTGTATTCTGACCCTGATTTTCATCTGATTGTTGCATTACTTTGGACCAGGGATGTAGCACTGTTTTAAGGCCATTTACATCACGCATTATTCAGCCTACCAGTAATGTTCAGCTGAGATTTTCACGAAGAATCAACACTTCAGTTGACCAATCTCCTTGGTTTCCAAGCAGCTTGTGCTTGAGGTTCATTATGAGTTGTTTCCTCAGTTTGCTGTGAGTGACCATGAGGGCCTGTTTAGGACTATAGTTATAATACCCACGGCTGAACGTACCCCACGCGATGGTGTTTGTTAATTCAACGGCTGTGAAACTTCGGACCCGCATAATGACATCGCACAGTGACATCGCTTACTGTTGGTCAAGACGATTTCTTTACAGCCAACTATTGTGATCACTGTGAACGTTTCCTGGAAAGTTGAAAAATGTATCGGTCACGGGCCAGAGCACGATAAGGGTCCGCGCTTTTGTTCTAGTTGAGACTGCAATTTCCAACATAACTAAAGCAACTATAGATAAAATTCATGTGGTTTATCTAGTACCTGGCCAGATCAGAATGCAGACGACGCCGAACCATGGAATAACGTGTCCTAATGTTTGAACTGGTAGCTGGCAAAAGTAACCGATGTTCAGAAGAGATACGTAGAACTCGTCTTCTAGTAACTGGGTGATTTCGAGGATAGACAGCTACATGAAATAACCCAAAGTTCATAGTTCAGAGACAGTTCTACAATTCTATTTTTACCTCTGAAACTCCAAATCACAATCATAGTGTTGTAATTTGTCAATACACTGTTACTGACGAGCTCCTATTTTTTAAAACCTATAGTGCTGATGAGGACAGATCGCTGAGGTTGGCTTAAATGGCTTGAAGGGGGGTCAAAATCTGCTCTAAAAATGAACAAATTTTGTTCAACGTGATTTCAGCGAATGACTTTATATACGCTGCCTTACTTGGTACTTCATTGAAAGTCTACGGAAAAGAACCAGGAAGAGGTTATGTAAATATTGTTCATAAGTGCGTTCCGATAAACATAGGTTCGCCTGCTCACGAAAGTGCTTTTTATTATACTGCACTTGATAATCTGAGGCTGATTAAACAGTCACATATCACTGTACTTGCTTGCTGCATCTAATGCGGCGGGGTGAAATGGGTTATCATGGTGCTCCCGGTTCCTGTCAGAACACCAAGTTACTCCTACGGAAGATGTTTAGGATTGTCGTTGTATTGCCATCCAACATTGCCTGATGAGCTTTGACACAAGTAAACACACACAATCTGATTGCAAATACCAGAGCCAATTTCCCCGAGCTGGTACCTTGGAAATTAGACTTGATATTGATAAATGGATGAAGAATAACACAACGTTACGAGTAAGTTGTGTTAGTCGCAATCTAGATAATTACTGAACAGTACTATATATCGTTGATAAATGGATAGAGAATAACACAACTTTATGAGCATGTTGTAACACTCTACGTTTCAACCACCTCGGGTGACCTTTGTCAGGAGTGTTGTAATCGAAATCACATTAACAAAGGAACAAAGGTCATATAGGATTTGCCGTGGTTAGGTCAATCTGCGCTGCCACTGAATTGGTTGGTCGAATCGTTTGCCTATTAGGTGGGGGTAAGACTGATGTGGATAAGGTTCGTCTGTGTCTGGTGTTGTTTATCCATCCACGCCACACTGCGGACAGGGGTTGGCTATCATTGCGATTAACACAAGCGTGTTGTGTGTAAATGGTGAGAGCCTCAGCGCTCCACATAGGAAGGCAGACCCCTGTGAATCACTCGCGCTTGATCAAAACCTACATTGTGATTCTCTGACAGTGCATGTAGTGCGATGGCCGAATCCTTTTCTAGCTTCTGAAGTTGATATGCGTTCTTAGGAGGAAACCTCGTGTGCCTCTTGTGTTCGGCAGCACGTACTTTCAGCTGTCTGCTTGTCTCTCCTATGTAGTTGGCATTGCAATCACCCTATTTAATTTCGTAAACACAGTCTGTCTGGTCGTCCATAGAAACTGGATCTTTAGGATGCATCACCAGTCGTTCTAAGGTATTATCTAACCGAAATACGGTTCGTACATCATACTCAGACAGAATGGAACGAATTTTTTCATGTTTGTTCACGATACGGTATTTGCACAGTAGACTTGAAAGTTCTGATAGTTTTAGTCTCCTCCTTAGTTGACATGCGCATAATGTGTTCTCAACAAACGCGTTTGGATATTGATTGGCGGCCAGCATTTCATTAATTCGAGAAATTTTTGTTGTTTTGAGAAGTTCAGTAGTGCAATTCTTAGTAGCTCTATTGACGAGTGATGTGATGACTGTTCTCTTCATGCCGACCGGATGCGACGAGTTGAAGTTGAGATACCGACCAGAATGAGTTGGTTTTCGGTACACGGAAACCTAGAATCTCTGGTGCTTATCAACTTTCATTAGGCAGTCCAAATAACTAAGTGAACGTTTAACGGTTTCAGTTTCCAATGTGAATACAATGCCATTGCATTCTGAGTTGAGAAACTGTAGGAATTGGTCGCGAGCGCTCTGTTTCATGATTACGAATGTGTCATCTACATATCGTCACCAAATTCGTGGAGGACTGATAAATTGATCCATCGCTTGTATTTCCAGGTATCCGAGAAAAAGATTGGCCACCACAGGTGCAACAGGGAAACCCATAACTACAACATCGGTTTGCTTGTACAATTTTTTGTTGAATGTGAACAAGGTTGAGTACAGACAAAGTTCAAGACCCAATACAATTTCGGAAGGCGACAAATTAGTACGTGCATCAAGAGAGTCGTCACATTCTAATAACTCTTTAACAACATCAATGCTAAGTTTTACCGGTACACTGGTGTAAAAAGAGGTGACATCAAAGCCAATAAAAATTTCATCATTACATAGTCACATGTTCGAGTTTGTCAACAAAATTAAAAGAATCTTTAACTTGATATTCTCCCTCGATAAAGTGTTTGTGAAATCTGTTAACATTGTCATACACAGCTGCCTCATCGTGCAGTTAAACAGTCCGTTTGTCACATTTTGGGCTAGACAGAGACAAGACTTTGGCCGATATGAGATAAAGATGTGGGTATACAAGTGTAAGTATGTTCCAAGTTACATGGACCTTCCGTGAATTGAACGACGGGGAAGGCAGCCTTTTATCAACCATCCTTGAAAGCAGAGCAGCACTCGGATAATGCCCACTAAACAGTCAACCAGTCACACTAGTGAAGTCAGATTTTCCGTATGTTTGTTATTTCAGATCCGATCGAATTGAACACATAATAGGTTCGGGTTGTGAAGCATGATCCATGATTAGTTGCATGTCACAAGTCAGTCGACCTACATGGTCTAAATCTCGGTCGTTCTATGACCGGATTTACTGCCTATTCTTCGTTTTTTGAATGGGAACTAGGTGCTTTGGTCGATTTCACGTCAGTTTAACGATAGAGAATCGACTTACTTTCCAGCGTGCCTAAACATATGGGCATTTTGTGTCAGAATTATACAAATCGTAAGCGGGTTCAGTCATGCTACTCTGACGTGGACGATATTGTTGACGTCCATTCAACCCAGATGGAATTAATTGATAACCTTTACACAGCGTCTCGTATGGTTTTCAAATGATCCTAACAACTCGATCAGCTGATATAGCCAGGAAATATAGCAGATGAGAATTTCTAAACAAGGAAAGCTGACCCAGTGTCGGTTAATTTCGATGTTCAAGAGGACATGCTTTCCCAGAACAGGTAGTGATTCGCTGATAACAGCGCTTTCTGTCACATTTGCCAAAATGTTAAACTCATGTAAAACAGAAAAAATGAAATTACTACTCTATCTGAGGTGAGCAGTTTGTTCCACTTACTACAATTTGAAGAGTGGACCATAATAACAATTTCGGCATGTTAATGTGAAGACGTTAGAAATAAGCGATTTTCTATTGAACTTGTCTAGTACTAACTTCATGTACTAGTTTCATACAATCTGACTTGTAAAATATGTAATTGGTGGAATTAATTTTCGGACGATGTGGTTTTATAGTTTTGTCGTTAAGCGAAATTTAAGGTGTGAGGTCAAGTTCATCAAAATTAGAGCGGAGCTCACAAATGCCTGTCGATATTCCGTTGCACCATTCGGTATTCAGTAAAAAAATCACTGGGACACTAGACAATCCCCACTGCCTTTCAAGGAAAAAAATCGTTTTACTGTTTCCATTCCAAGTATGTGAAACTAGCCAACTGGTTCAAACAAGTTTGCTAACTTCGTTTATTTGTGCGACTAACCGTCATAACGGTGGTCTGTTTCAAATCGACTGGCACAGCCTGTGTACGAGTCAAATATACGTCACACCATAAGGTGAGTTGAAAATTACCTGAACTCGGTAGGGAAATATGAAATTTTTGGTAGATTTGGAAGGTAGATCACGTGGCTAGCAATAACCGTGAGCACGCCTGAGTCGGTGAACCGGCATCAACTGTCACGTATCCTTTAGTCATGCCTCATTATCACGTTGACCCCGTGAATGTTAGTCGTTTGAATGTAAATTCTGATAGGTATTCCTCCAAAGAAACTTTTCACCTCCCGCCGTGTTTTTGATGATGGCTGGCAAGTTGGGTCATCACTTACAGTTGGTTTATTCTGAAATTACATTTCGGCAGCCAACGCAACCGCATTTCATACCCATCGAGTAGAACGGCTAGCAACCATGCACCAAACACAGAACAGTTGCAGTCACAAGTAAGCCGTGGTAAGCTTTATCATGGACTGTTGAAACGAAAGCTGACACGGTCGAAAATGGTTCGCTGGCGAGGATGATAGAACTATAAGTTTCTTGCGACCTGTCCATAGCATTCAGAACGTGTCAATGTAACCCCATATATCGTACGCCTCTTCGCTGGATTAGCACACCGTATAGACGATCACGCGAGCTTGACAAAATCGATGGCATTATTGGAAGTGACAGGAGATTGACTTATTCTGATGTTGAATTTCTCTGAATAATAGAGTCGTAGATGAACTAAGCATTTTATTCGTGAAAGCAATAGGAATGAATCCTATCCCCATTTTCACTTAAAACAGTCATTCATCTCCCCATCACCAATAGTTGAGCTGCTTTGGATGCACAATTCACTGTTCGAATATGTTCTTGATGAGGGTTTTGATCACTATGTTCTTATTCTGACACTCCATTCCATGATAAGCTCTGCTGATTCTTGAACATTAATTTGTAAGGCATTCTTGGGAAGGAAACACTACTTAGTTATCCATCATCTGCGAAAACTAATCAAAAGTATGCTGAATCCCGAACTTCTGTTAATGATGTAAACTTTGCTCACTTGATTCAATGGAGACAGTAACTTCAATCTAACTGAGAAGTTTTGTTCACGGGGCTTTTGACTGAACCGAACGAAAAGATTCGGTTGCTTGGCCCTTCGAAATGATTGGGTAACGTGATCGCTTTTCATGCAAGACTGAGTTTGAACAATTGTACATGATTATCCACTCGTGTTTGTTATGAGGTTACTGGCGCTGGGGTTAGTACGATAGTCTAACAAGCTCGAAGGGCTGCAGTGCAACTTCTGGTCCGACGGGAAAATGTATCATTGATGAACTTCAGTAGGACCGAAACTCGATTCTAGTGGAGTCGAGGTTGGCTGGCCGAAAGGCTTATCTCAATTGAAAGGTTGTTACCAGTTGCGGTTAGTGGTCAGTTAGAATTAGTTTTGGCAATGATTGTTTCAAAGTTGTAAAGATATTTTTGTAGTAATAGGTTCCAAGTAATTGGTGGAAGAAGGTTAAGAGGTATAGTCTTAGGAGAACAGTCAAACGAGAAGTGGGGTCATATGTATAGGTAAATATTACTGTCTCTTAGTTCTCGCTAGCACCGTCAAGTTATAGAATGGGATGGTTCCATTTACTATTAACTTTTAGTACAATTCGCCTGATTTATTTGGCTAGATGAACATACCCGAAACCAAGCTTTTCGTAGCTCACAATAGATTTTCCCGTACCGAACATCGAAGATCAAGCTTCTTCGTTCAGAGTTTTCCAAAAATGGAAACTTTGAAGTACCATTGATGACTTGGAATGAATAGACGAGGTGATAAAAGATGAAACAGGTTGGTAAAATAGTTTACCCTGTGAACTTTCCCCGGAAGTGGAGTTGTGGTGTTTCTGAATTTTACAGGAAGAGGTCTCAATCAGCTGGACTTACCAATCGCTTTGTTGAACCAGCAGCTTCGCTGTGGAGCATTGCGGCAGTTGAAAGAACCGGGAATTGACCCTGGAGGAAACACTACTGCTTATGCACCGTGTTATCGGCGGGGGCGTTGTCGAGTGTTATACACGAGTACAGCAAGTATCTGGAACAACGCATGTTGGTAAACTAACTCTTAAAGAGGTTGCTACCATCCACTCGAGGACAAGCGCATGACTGCCCAGGATTTGTATCCTATGAAGATAGAGGAGTTGGCCGATGCAACTGTTCGGCGGAAAGTAGTCGATTCCTCCGATATCATTGCAGTTGAAGCAAACAAATGAACTGTGAACTTTTGAACGTCTCTTGAAAGTCAATCAAGAAAGGTGACAGCGTTGATAGCGAATAAGGGATAAGAGCATTATAACTTTGTGGGCCACATATGTGGAAGATCAGAGTACTACCGAACAGTATAACAAGCGACCACAGTAGTTGAGTGAGGTTTGTAATAAATCATTTAAAATCTATCATATGCAGTGTGATATTATCAGTTCGGTGCATAAAAATGTCAACCATATTGCCCTAACTTGCGACTATTTTATTGTGTATATGAAGCGGATCTTTAAACGTGGAAACTTAAAGGACAATAAAATATGAGTATTACCAAGTCTCTGTTTGAATCATGGTTATAAAAATGCATTCGACTGTGGATTAACTCTCATGATCCATAATCTGTCTTCCTAATTTTTTGGCACAAGTAAAATTTAGTCAAAACAAAGAGAAAACATATATCACGAGATGTTAACATTTCGATTTACTCTCATCAGTCGCCAACGTAAAACCATGTAGGAATATCTGGTTGGTTCGTTCAACTGTTGTTGCTATACGCAGGTTGTATAATAATTACTGGTTTTACGTTGGCGACTGATGAGAGTAAATCGAAATGTTAACATCTTGTGATATATTTCTTCTCCTTGTTTTGACTAAATGGATTGAGGGAACCCAATGTTTTAAATTTTTCAGACAAGCAAAATTATTAACACCACGGTTCTTTTGAGTTCAGCAACATAAACGTTTTTAATCTACAGAGAAAATGTCATACTCTACGGTGATTGATAAATAAGACACATGGCTGACACCGCCCTGGTAAACTGCAGAAGGTAGCAGCAGCCAACTTGCTGATAAATGGTTCAAAGTCGCAACGGATGAAATGGAATGGATCAGGGATAACTCTGGCCATTGTGTACAAAGCGGTGAACAATCACTGTGGACACAGTGTCCAGTTTAAGAAAGATGCTAAGATAATTTCATGATAATAACAATCTATGTTGTCACATCATCAAAAACTTCCGTGATCGGTAGAGTTAATCGTACTTTTGTAAAAACTTAACGACTTACTACTGAAAGCTTCCAGTTTCCAAATTGAAACTATGCAATCGTGATAATGTCACTGGGTTTCCTTGAGTTATTTTACGAAAAGAAAAACCAAGTACAATCGTGGGAATCTTCGTAGTTCCAAAGCAATAGCTTTTCTTTTGATTAGGTTGAATTTGTCCAACGCTTGGTTGTTGTAAGTAACTAAGCATTTCGCTGCCTGTTTTCTGCAGGTGCGCACTTTAACAAAACTAATTTTGCACCGAGGTACTGTTCCTAATGATTGTTTTGGTGAACTGGCTTATTCAAGTGCCTGACCCTGATTGATTGTAGCATTGTGCAGATCGTTTGTTGAGCCACCATCGAACCGTTTGTTCAAAGCAATTCTTTCAAAAGTTCATTTTTTCATCACACATTCCACTCCTTTCTCTTGTTTGCACATCACGGCTTGTAATGAAGCTCTCTTTCTCTTGTGATGTGTATTACCTCAAATTCATTTGAGTCATCACCCTTACCGTTTTTCTGATATCCACTTCACTCAACCGTTCGCCGCAGTCTTTCACGACCACTCTTTCTGTCCATAGTGGTGAATAATCTGGAACGCACTGTGCCTCTGCTTCATGTCATAACTACAGACACAGAAGGTATGGGGCCTTTCTGTCATACTGTCTTCTATAGTCTGTCTTTTATGTTTTTAGAACCCTGGATTTGGTTCGATATATGTGACCTCAAAATTATTCGTCTGCTTTCTGTGAGTTGGGCTCTGCGGCACAGCCTTACAAAAAGTATTTCGTTTTCCGAGTAGCACCAAATGGGATTTGGTTACATTCAACTGTGCATATCACAATAGTCGACTTGTTACCATAATCATATCTTTGATTTTATTCTTCGAATGATTTTAGTACAGACCTTTCGTACGACATTGAAACCCTTATTTTTCAGCAAACAATTTGACCCCCGTACAAATAGATTATTGTTTGTTGTTTGTGAAGAAGTCCTGTGATATATTACGCAAATTGAAGATGGTAGAATATATCCATTCCGGCTCAAGGAAACTGCTTGGAATTTCCGTTATGAGCAAATATTATTATCCCTATTCTAAAGGTATCTACCGACGCTTTCAACATTTGCTTTTAGGTAACTGGCTCATCAGCAATGTCGCTTAGTTTGCTGTAAGTCAGGAGTACGATGTGTATTGCGTCGTTATATGTATATATGTACTGCCTTTTACTAAACTTGAAATAAGAGGCCAACGGGAAACCTCTTTTGCCCTGTGGCTACGGCTACTCACTTCTGGATATGCCAGTTAGATAGGTTGCAACGTCTTCGCTGAAACGTTCTCCGAAGAATATTTATCTTTCTATATGTCATCACCAGTCCTGCCAGTTCTTCTAGCAGCATTTTCTTGCCGTACGTTCATACGTTCTTGCTGTTTCAACCATCCTGGTGCCGCTGTCTCTTTGATTTGTGCGCTTAGGGTTTCTTCCATCTTACTATAGTCTGTAACCTTAATTGTGTCAAAGGAAAGCTATTTAAATGAGTAACTTCCGGGCAGACTGTTCACAGGGTATTGACAATGTGGACCCGAGTTTCTGGCAGATAGATTAGTTGAACGTAATTCCGCATTCCGATTAGCGTTTTATATAATCATCTCGGTCCCGGCGATAAAGGCTGTCTTACCATTATAACCAATGGTTTGTGGTACATACGACCTATTAATTTCTGGCTAAAAATACAAGAACTGAACCATCTTAGGACAAGTTTCACTGGCAGCATCTCCTGCCCAAGTTGCACACAGCTCCGATGCGTGAGTCATAGACTGATCCGGGATGTTCCATCTGTTTTCTACTTTATCATAATATTGATTCCATATCGTATCCTTGCCATCAGACTGAATGACTAGAAACAGTGTTGGTACGTAGTAGTCCGACTTTGAAGTTGCAGTAGTATTTCGGTTAATTTCGTTGTTTTTTCTTTGGCGTTACTCTGTTATGGGTCACTATTTGAATGACCTGCTTCGTTCTAGACAGTTTTGGAAGGGAATAACTTAGCTAACTAATTGCACCACCCAGTCGAACTGCTACCTTCATCTGTAGGATATCCGCACCAAATTTAGTACGAATGAAGTCAAACGGTTTGGGCGTCGTGTTTAACATGTTATTGATAAACCCTGTATTGTTCGTCTGTATTAATCGCAATGATGGCAAACGCCTGTCTGCAGTGTGGTGTGGATGGATAAACAACACCAGACACAGATGCGTCTTATCTACATCAGTCTCATCCCCATTGAATAGGCGAAGGATTAGACTAATCAGTTCAGATGCAGCACAGAATGACCTAACCACGGCAAATCCCATATGACCTTTGTTTATTTGTTAATGTGATTTCGATTACAACACTTCCGAGGAAGGACACCCGAGGGGGTTGAAACGTAGAGTGTAACAACTTACTACCTTCATCCCTTTAGAAACTGACACCGTGATCGTAGCCTTCATCTTTCGGGGGGGTTGGGGGGTCTATTGGCAATATTTTTGCATCGATGAATGTTTTTGAAGTGTGACCACTTCGCTTTAGTTTACTGTTTTGTTGGGAGACAGACGAACACTTTGATCACTGCAATGTTTCAGACATGTCTCCATATTTCGTTCCACTCACCCTTACTCCAGACCTAACACCAGGTGAATGTTGGAGTTCATCACTGGTTAACGGAAGTTACTTTTGGTCAACTATGCATCTTTTTCATGAGTTCTCTCACACATAGGTTAAAAGACGCATCGGGTGTGAATTTCTTGCCAGTAATCTTTAAGGAAGTGTTAGTCATGAAAGCCTCACCTTTCGACCGGATGGTTCAAGTTGCATCTGATTTTGTTATCACCCTACGCCGGTGAAACCGAATGAGATCATCAACTGTAGTTGTAACTTTATACTCTAGTTACACGTGGATTCCAATCTTTCTAAAAACGTGCACCAGTAACGTATAATTTACGTACACTAGCGTTCTGCTGAAGTAATTGGCTTCAATGCTTCGAGTAATGCGAGGTTTGAAACTCAGACGGAGAAGGAGTAAATAACAATACTAGAACTAATACTATGGCTCCAGCGTTTGAGTGGTTGTTGCGACAATTAAAATCCTGATGTGGCCTGAAATGGAAAACAGTGTTGTCCCGTAGATGATGAAACGGTCTGGTTCGAAACTTTTTGGTATTCTTTAGCGTTATATGTTGCTTTTGCAAGCTACGTCATAGAGGTTACCGTAACCTCGGATGTAGTGTGTGCATTAACTAGCTGGACATGTGTATGTGTGTGCTTGCGCCCCTACGTGGGTGCAGCTGCATACACAAGAAAGCCTGTCACGTTTTCTTGTCTGTTCTCACTCGGTCAGCAGACCAGCCTAATGAACTTCATAATGAACTGTTATCGCTTTAATATGACGTCTATCATGTGCACCTGATGTTGCAAAGTGCTGTGTTCCCGAACGTAACAAAAGTTCTGTTCTTATTCCTGCCCTAATATACTAAACACAACAGCTGTTTTAACTCAGCTCAGACAAGCGAAACAAAGCGGTGAGCATCGTGTGTTATCTGGATCACTGCGATGTACACCAGACTAACTGTGAGAGCAAGATTCTGGAAGCAAAATCTATCCGGCACCTGCAACGTAATCCTCGGATTCTTTTAATCGATATACCACTCACAAGTCGCCCAGCAAACTAAAGTACTGAGCTCACACAGTATCGTCTAGGAAGTCTCGCAGCTCGAAATAAAAACCCTGGTGAACCAAGAAAGTTCAGAAGATTTTTGCGTTTGTTACACTTTACCTGTTTCCAGCGAGCGACAAACGTCACGTTATTCTCATCCAGGTCGGTCAAAGCTCCAAGCTGCTCTTCGATAGTGAATCTATGGGACAGACATTATGCCAGGAAATTTCCAGTGCAGTTCAGTAGACTAGTCACCAGTGACCAGGGTCAGTAAGCCCGTTTTTAAACTTTTGAAGATCTGTTTCCTGTTCCCAGTTGGATGTAATTGACCAGAACAGAGCACGCTCGAAATGCGAGCCGCCCTTCTTCAAAAGTTCTTTTGACTACCAACCTGCGTCGGGCATATAGCAGCTTCTGGATAGCTTCGTGTACCGCTGATGGGTCTGTTGTGAGGTTGAGTGAATCAATGATCATCTTATGTCAATTTTGGCCAGTCTGTGCACCATAATGCCGAAGAGTCCTCAAACGATTCGTATGTTTTCCCGTATTTTACTCGGAGCGTCACGTCCATTTTACGATATTTTTCTACGCCTAACGGATGGATGCAAAAGAACTTTAAGTGAATCACAGGAATATTTTTGTCGTTGAGGTAATGGCGGGGTCTGAAGACATTTTCCATTTTACTCTTATTATCAGCGCCAAGTATGAAGACTACCTGAACTTGACCCACCTTTTTATTATACCGTCAGAAATTTACGTCGATGGAGATCAGTTATGCTAAAGGTTGCTACACTAGTCTGCTTGTTTAATTGTTGTCAAGTACTACCGGGAATGATGAGTGTGCACTGAATAGTTATTGCAGGTCGACATGGGTAGTTTAGTTCTTTAATCGTCAAAAATCTCGTTTTTGTTACTGGCTAACTGATCTGGAACAAACGGGCATAAAAATGCGATAAAGAAACATGGACATAATTAGATAGATCACTCCCGTAAGGTAAGTGCACATCGAATACATCATGAATGTTTTGTTGTCCTAGTGGTGATAACCCTTTTGCCGTTGCCTTCAGACTTTAAGATAACTTTCTGTCAGTCGGAATGATGCGTCTCTTGTAAACGACTCGTGGGTGACACACAGGTTGAATAATCGGTCATTGTTTTGTTAGATTCATCACTATTGTGGACCCCACTCTCACTCGAGCTTGTCGTGAGGTAACTTCTGAATCCACAGAATTGTTTGCACCAACAGCCCACATTCTGTATCATATATGACAGTTATTATTGAACCGCTCACGTTCGGTTTGTTGTACTTCACATCCTCGACTGTATCCACAGGTTCAACGGCAGCATGCAGATGTCACAACCTGTAGTTTAGTGTGGCACATGAAATCTTTTTATATTAACCAGTGGATACTCGTTTAGTCTAGTTTCCTAGTTCACCCATTTTTATTCAAAATGTCAATTTCTGGAAATTCTTTTTCGCTCGAAAATGTTACATTAAAGAATGCGCTACTGATGAGTAGGTAGTCTCGTTTAATTAAGTATTTTGTATGCGTCTAGGTAAATTATCAGTAGCATTTGTGAAGACAGGACAGACTGATCGTGCTCAACAGATCAGCAGATAGACTCATTAGTTTTTTAGGGGGCAGTCGTTACGTGCATCACCCATTGTTCTGTGGATTATGGTGTGTTCACAGACTCGCTAATCGCTGCTGGTTTTCGTCAAAGTTTCACATCACGTCCAGTCAAGCGTAAGTTTTGTGTACCCTGATAAATGAATTTTCGGATTTACGTCGGGATACATGAAAGAACGTGGATGTGGTAAATCGTTCTGCAAGTTACGGCACAAGTATCGGACTGATTCTTATTTGTATAGTTGGTTATATCGTCTGATGTCTTATTGAGAATAGGCAAAGTTAGTTCACTTGAAGGGATTTATCCTGAGGACCCAACAAATATCCTCAACTAGATACAACTTAAATTACAGAAGTCATTAAAGTAACCATGTTGTGAGGTCATCATGGCAAAAGCTGAATGCAGGAGTGCTCAGAACAATCTAGGTGGGCTGCTTCCTGTTTTTGGAAACGATTGGATTGCTCCTATCACGGTCAGGCCGTTCGCACTGATGACCAGAAAATAAGGCCTTGTTTCAAACCATGCGCTAGCAAACTCAATTTAAACTTACCCAAGGCGAAAGAATGAAGTAACTGTTCCTCTGAAGTGTTGGTTTGCGTAAACCAACCACTGTTTTCTCAGTCAGTTACTGAAGTAGCCAATTATTAGGTAAACCAGTTGAGCTGATTGAGATAGATGTAACTCGGTAGTGTGCCATCCGTCAAATTGTAAGATGAATAACTTTACCAAACGTAATGGAGGTCCTCTACAAGAATAAAATTGTCTGATTCTACGTAAAATATGAACTGACTAGCAGGTGCCACAAAAGACTGCTTACCGATGTCAAATAAACAACAAAATAACAATTGAAAATTAGAAGTTATTGTCAACATCGTTTGTCTAGACGTCATCCTCAGCGCTGTGTAGAAATTGCCAAAAGATACTAAAGTGCTGCGTTTTACAGCACTGTTGAAACAATGAACTGGAGAAAATCAAATTGTGATTAACAGAATCAACCAAATTTCAAATAGTAATAGGTTCAAAATACTTATTACTCATAATCTACTTCAAACTGGCTTCATAATGAAAAGTACCTTTTCGGGCACATCGTTTAACACACTGGTGGAACCAACGTGTCTCAGAAAATATAGTGACCATGTACACATCAAAGTGTATTCGCCCACAGGGCAATTACTTTGAATCCTCTACAACTTTCCCAAAATTGGCACCACATATTATCATGTTCTCAGGAGCTGGCACTGAAACAGGTTACATGAAATAGAGATCAGGTTTGATGTCGTAAAATGGTGAACGGTACAGAAACGTTGTGTATAAATTGTAAACAAAACTGAATTTATTTTGTTTTACCTATAAGGCATTACATCGATCTAATGTGTAGGTAGGTCGTGCTATTTGTTGTGATATTCATACAAAACTTTAACAGTTACAACCTTCCAACGTAGCGCATTTTTGGCCTTCTGAAGCTGATTTATATGGAACTTCCCTGTATATAACAAACATGAAGTAACGGTGAATAGGATACACTGTAAACGTGTTTCAGAAGTGTACAGATCTTCCGAAAATCATGATTGTAACACATACCGAACCCTGAGAAGTAAGCAATTATTGTGTCTGAACCTATTCCGAATGTATACATGTTTCAAGACAGTTCGTAGTTGCGTTTTCAATAGTACGCCGTCATTAACTAGAGTTAACATTGTAAGACGTGCTCCTACCCATAGTATGGTTGCTCTTGCAAACGCCAAATGAATTATGGAAATTGAACACTGGACTTCTTTTTGCTTCGATTACCTTTTCTTAGGCAATCCGAGATTTCCACAGAGGACATGTTGATTCTGGCCAGAATCAATGGAAGTTGTGTTCGGATCACTTCAACTGAAACTGGTAGCTAGACGGCAAATCGATTGCTGGGAGATCGAACCAGAGAACTGCCACACTCTGCGCAGCGGCTCTACCGCCCGATTAACCGTCCACGACAAGCTGTATGCGCAATGCCAATCTCAACTGATCCCCATACCTATACCCCATTGGTCAAATTATCACACTGTAGGTCATATACGTATATCCCCCTGTATTGATTACATTAATTACTGGCCCGAACGTTTCTTGCATTATTACATGTAACCAACTCTGCATTGACACTACGAACTTCCCCTTGAACTCACTCTTTGTTTGTTTTGTACCGCCGCATTGAACTGTTTACGCTACCGTGTTATTGGTTGATATTTACTGGCGGTTAAATTCCGTGCACAGAGTTCACTTGGTTGTAAGTTGTATAATTTGCTAACCGTTGCTTATTTATGTACAGAACCAGTTTTCTCTGAGTAAACCTTCGACATTCCGTCTTGTTCTGCCCTGAAACAAGAGGTTCACAACCGCCCCGATAGACTGCGTATAGCCGTGAATTCTGACAGATTCTACGGGATACGCTTGATAAAGCCTAGCCAAACTTTCCCGCATTTCAAGACCCTTGTATGAGACCTAACCGACAAATCGCTCTTCCTTTTGCACGCCTGAAATGTATTTGTTGTTTATTGTACTCATATTTAAGAAAAACAAATGTCATTACTGTCTCTACTGATGTATTTGAAATTATTGTCAAAGAAATCCCGCTGGTTGTAAAACTGAAGTTAGTTTAGAAGCGCTTTTAGTTGACTACATGTGATGTACTGGAGAACACGAGGTGGTTTTGAGCCAACTTGTTCAATGTTTCACATGTGCAACAGCTATTTAGCACACGGAATATATGAGCAAATGAAACATCAAAACCGATGGTTGTGAAATGACCATAGGGAATAGGAAGATGACGCGTCAAAAACGCAATGTTTAACAGTCGACGAAAAGTAATTTGAACTAGATAACCATCATTGTTATCAACATTATCCTCGTCACCAGCAACATTGGTGGTACTAGTCTAACGGTTAATCATGTTGCTTGACTACTACGCAACCGGAAGACACCCAGCCTACCCGAAAGAGAATAGCTGAAATTTTTTAATTCAAACGATTCCATTTAGACAACCACTTTCACGTCTGCCACGCTTTTACGCAATGGATAAACTTGTCTTTCTCGTTTAGACGGGCCACCTCCAAATAAGAGTGGTGTTCAATTTCTGTCAGCCGAATTTATAGTAGGTTATATAACATACAAAAGCGGCGACGCGGGACCGAATTACAGCTCAATATCCGCTTCCACATAATGACCTGATCAGTTCACGTATTTTGGAAGATACTCTTGATGTGCTTATTTGTGAGGGCATATTGTGTGCATTTTCAGATTTGTTTGTAAATCATGTTCTTAGATCTGTGTTGGAGGTGGACCGTTTCGATTTGCTTGATATAGGTAGGTAGTGCCAAAATTTTAAGTCCCACTGAATCGTGTAGAACAATATACGCGTAATTTAATCAATGGTTTGGTTGATTCGTTTCTCTGTAAAATTAGTAAGGATCAGAGCGAAGTCAGTCATTCAGATTGGCTTTGTGTATTAATACTCTGATAAGGCGACCGCCTATCTAAAATGTGCTACAAACCACAGAGAACATAGACGACACCCATACAGCCATTTTGCATGTGAACAAATGATTGTCTTGCAACACCAAGGCTGCATCCGTTTGAATCTCGTTCAGGTAGTAATGGGTACGAAGAACCATAAAACCTATCGCGATTTCTTTTAAGCTTCGGACTGAGCATTTCACCTGATTTCCTCAGTAGTCTGCACAATTCACTCGAATAATGTCGTAAATGTATAAATTAGATTTGAAAGAAAACTGCACATATCAGAGACAATTTTAGTTTACTGGTGATTAGTCGGGGATTCGATTAATTTCAAGCTGAACATCACCTGCAATTGATCGCAGCTGTCGCATTCCCATAGACTTTCCACTCGGCCCCCTTCGAAAAGGAGCACTAGACTCAAGTTTCACTCTCATGAAAGCTCGTCAGTAGTGTATATCCTTCCCACGACCATGACTAGAACTCCGGCCACACTTTTCATGTGGCAACCGTGTTGACCACTGCGCCACTGACCACACATAGGCACGACAGAATTATCATGCATGAACGCTAAACCACTTTCGCTTGTGAGTAATGATCAGGTTATCTGATCGTCTCGATGGGAGACACAGTTACTGTCTGTTAACTCCAATCGGTAACCTCGCGATTAGGATTTCCAGGCAGTGGCAATGATATGCACTACTAAGGAGATTTAATGAGAGCGAAACTCGAGTCTAATGCTTTTTTCGAAAGGGGTCGACTGGAAAGTCTATCGGAATACGACAGCTGAGATTAATTGTGGATGACGTTCAACTTGAAACAATTTTGTTTGTCAGGTGACACTACGTACATGATCGTTCAGTCTTAAGAACAACAAATTATCACGCGATGCTGAAATTTTATGTACTTATTATTTTGCCAACCGTCTTTGGGCTAAGCCGTTTGTATTCAACTTTTGTTTTAAGGAAAGAAGAGTGTGAGCGACTGTTTCTTTTGTTGTGGTTGGGAATTTTAATGGGATACGAAGGTTTGGATGAAACATGAATGGTGCTTAGTTTACAGAAGCCTCATTTTCCGGTTCGGGATGTGCTAAAAATGCATCCGCTTAGCCGTTACAAACCATTTTATCTAACACTCCTCTACAAAACTCTGAAGATCATAATGTGGTGGATTGCCAGGCTGGAGGTGCGATTATTCAAACACTCGGCGGAATACCTCAACGCGGAAAGCAGGCACGTCCACAAACACTCAACGATCGGATGGCGGACAATGGAGACAGTCGGATGAGTCATCGCTCGGTGGGATCGGACCAACGGGCGAGACATGGCAGGCAAAATAGAATGAACGACGAAATCGGAGGCTCAATTATCCCAACAC
>JTDE01000109.1:295263-320172 GCA_014338405.1 Paragonimus skrjabini miyazakii | reverse complement strand
CGGAAACCTGGGTGTATTGTGGACTGGAATGCTGACTCATAGCATGTGAACTAGCGCGTTAGACAATAAAGATTGTGTTTTATTGGACGCCTTTACGCTAAAATACTACGCAATGCATTGCGGCGTTACACTCTGATATGATTTGCTTACCAGGTACGTATACCAACTGTCTTAATGTGGGGAATAAATTACCAGGGTTATCACAGTTGGTATTTTACGTACAGTTCCACCTCAAAAACTCTCATATGAGCGTGATAGGCGCTGTGACTTGTGGCAGTGAGATATATAAGATTGTGGCGATTTTCAGCAGTCTTAGACTGCCACCTACATTTTTAAGTAACGACTGCATTTCCTGCTTCATTAGCTATTTCATTCGGCTACAAGTGATTCTTTGTAAATAGAAATTACTCTTATTCCAAGCTGTCGACGGTTTAAGTTCGTGCTTGATCTCAGAAGACGCGATTATACTATCCCACTGAAACTCCTCTTACGTACTTGGCATGAAAAATCTTAGAGCCTCAAAGGTTTATTTGACCTATCTTCCTCAAAAGTCTGTCAATGACGGCACGATGGTAGACAACTCGAAAACCCCAATGAAGCGCCGGCCAAGACAAATCTATTCCTGGCTAGACTTCGTAATCACTAACGAAGTTCATCAAGTCGACTAGATCAGTGCTAAGACTAGCTGGGGCCACAGTGACAACAGAATCCGAGTCTTTGTCTCTGTGTGTTACTAGATCCAACATTCTGTGAAGAGGCAGGTGTTGTACGTCTTTAGTTTGACCGACACGGATAGCATGAGAAGTGATCTTACGACACTTCCTGTGGGCTCCTGTTCGGTTGCACTAAATTACCAACATGCACAAAGTATATTATAGAAGGCTAACCTCTATTACATCCCGCTCAAGCTGATTAACATATCTTTCCGCTCTTTTCTACCCATAGAAAACTACAGTTATTTCGGCAGTTACAAACAAGTATTAAGTAAGAAGTAAAAATCCAGTAAGCTCTAAGACGCTGAGACCTTTGCTGAAGTGTGAAAATGGACCAAATCATAAATCCGTTACTGCTGCCTCCAAATCTAATTGAAAGTATTAAAACTAACACGTACAGCCAAACGTTTTCTTTCTAACTACACTCGTCATCGTCATAGGAATCCAACTCCAATAGTTTCTTTGTTTCATTCGAAGAGTGAGATCACTTCAGGAAAATTGCATCTGCGCTAGGTTGTTGAAAAATCATTAAGCCACTGGTGATAATTCTGGCTCGCCTTCATCCTACCTACGTTTACAAGGATTCCATCAACCAATGTTATCTGGAGAATTTTCAATGCATAGTTTACTAGTTTTTCTCTCTGACTCCAAATATTGTAAATCAGCTGCTCCAAACCAGATCGCCAAGAACATTAAACTACTTTTGTCGAATGGTAACGTTAACATCATTTTCATGGAATGTAAGGAAGCTATGTCAACAAGGTTCGTAAATACGATTATCGGCCTCCTCTAGTCAGCTATCAACAAATTAGCTTAGCATGCATTTCATGCAAGATCTGAGAACGACCACTCGAGCGAGGTATTTTAATATATATTATTGACATTAGTATTTTCTTTTCATTTCTATAAGACGTTTATGCTGGATAGAACAAGAGTAATGATCGCGCTTCTGTCTGTGAACAATCTGACCAAGGTCAACAAAGATGCCCATGGTCATGTATCGGAAGTCATCGCCATCGACTTTACCAAGCGGTTTAATCGGGTGTTCCATAGCCAAATTCATAGTTAAAAGTAGTATCTACCTCTTCGGGTCAAAGCTGGTTTTAATTCAAACTTACCTTCAACGTCCTAGTTTAATTTGCCGTAGGGACCAATTCTAGTGCAGTGCGGGCGAGCGATCACACTATACTACTCACGCCACTAATCAGTAGCGAGGCATGGATAAGTAATTGGGTATTGAAGTAACCGGGAGGACACAAGAAGAAACCCCAGAGGGGTAATCTGGCATGAAGTGATGTTTACTGTACATGAGCTTGGTACTGGTAATTGTGACTTCCCTAGATCAGTGTTATATGCAAATGTTTCTGTCTGCCGTTTTGTTGAAACCCATACCCTATGTGTTGATTTTCCGTATAAACCATTTTTGTGCAATCCGTGTTCATGACTCACAACACTAGGTTAACTATTAGTTTTAATGCACATTAATGATCATCTGAGAGAACTCAATCTCTAGTCTATGCTGATAATTTGAAAATCAGAAACTGGGGCAATTCTAGCACTCTGCAAATTGACCTGATTGTGGTCAAGCAAACTGGTCAGAATAGTCATGTCCTCCTATCAACGTACAATTCGGTATCAATTCAGCCAACGTCTTGGCAAACCATCACCAGACATACAGCCAAATGTGACTTAAACGGACCCTTAAAGCAATATGGATGTAGAGTTCTCGTGTAATTTGTTTTTATTATTGAATAATTATGCTAAAGTAGTTCGAAATGGATTCGCCGCATTGGACAGGATAAAATGGACTATTCTTCATACAGGCTGGAACGTTTCTTCAATCGCTTTGGTAAATAGATCTAATCACGGCTCGATTACTCTAACTTGGCGGTATATTCTGTCTATCAGAAAAACATGAATATGTTAGAAGCTGTGCAATGGGTGCAACAAGAACAGTATCAGCTATTCGGAAGGATATACGTGCCCTTCATCTATAGGTTCTTAGTATTTACCCATTGGGGTGCAGTAGACTTCGTGGCGACCCCATTCTTCCTGTGTTCCCCCCCTAAAATTGAAGCTTTTGTCGCTCGTAAATCTAAGCTAACTGTGTAGGATACGGCGGTTGTTTTTCCTGCATGGCATTACTCTTGCTTTGCTATTGAGTTCACAAAACTATGATACATTCGTTTTTCCGCGCTAGCTATTCAGGATGGTTAAATTGTGTGCAACATCAGAAAAAAATACATCGACCCGGAAGGCTCGGGATCTCGGCTTCACACCCTCATACTATTCACTGACTCGTTGTATTGTCAACGGTTTTAAGACCAACTGATTGTCTTGTTTCCACCACGTGGACAGCAACCAAGCAAACGCAGACCAGTATCTAGTAGTCGATTTGATCTCGAGACGAAATCACAATAGTCCTTTGGTATCCACTTATTTTATGTTGTGTGACAGGTGAATGTTTTATGAATCAGTAAGAGTAACTGACACATTTCGAGTGAGCAAGTAAATTTAACGAATTATCCAAATTTTATGGACTTTTGGAATAATTTAAATGAGGTGAACCTCGCGCCATATTTAACTGGCAGAGACGAAATATACGGAGGACAGCAGAAAAGGAAAGGCTGTTTACAATGGCTTCATTGCTGTCCCGACTTAGTGCCCCCTCACAGTTAATCAGAACCCAGGCCAGTGAGTAAGGTTGTAAGTCTGCGTATGTTCACACCCTGTATAAGTGAACGATCAATGGATCGAAACGACGAGTAACTTGGCTTAACTAGCCTGCCTCACATGAACACGATCGCTTTAAAGATGGTGACAGATTTTTTTGTCTTAGTGATCCCAAAAGAACCTTTGATTTCAATGGCGGAAGCCATCATTAAATACATATGATGTTGCAACCGTCTCAGTGTATCTGTGACACTTGAGCACAATGAACAACCCCTCTGTCACTTAAGGTGGTCCGATTTATTTTTAAAATTGTTTGAAATGTATGGCGATTACTTAGCGTTCAAACAAGTAATCAAACCGAGTGTTGTTGTTTTGAAACCCCGTAAGAAATAAAAGTCTGCAGTTATAGATTTTTGCTACTCATCAGTGGTGTCTGTCACACACCATCCTTGAAGGATTGGTGATGTAGACCAATCAATTTATTACAGCGGCCGCTGTCACTTGATTAGGCTAGTTTATTGGGTCGGTTTCAGTGAGTTATTAATAATTCGTTTGTGATACAATTACACAATCAGTCATACGGTTTAAGTCTCAACTTGAAAACCAGATGTGGACATCATCATTTATTCGAAACGAGAAAAATATTTGACCAAAACCCCCTGAATGTAGAAGGAGATGAGTTACCGTAAAATTAATTTAGAAAAGAGGGCGGATCGGCCCAAACATTAGAAGCCGAGCCTCCTGAAAGTTATGTTCTATTTGTCAAACTATGATATGTTACAGTGTTAATGTCTTAGGCTGAAAACTTCAGTATTGTAAAGTCATAAAAGTGACTCCCACATGGAATGGTGTTCTAATGAATAATCGTCTAGGTTGGCATTCTAATACATACTAACAGGCCGCAGTTTCGAAACCCCGACTTGCATGATGTTAGTGAAACCTCACCGTGTCTAGTTAACTGTCTTCTGCCTTGCCTGAAGTTACTAGGTTCAATTGCTTGCAGAACTGCATCGATGTATTCAACAGGTAGCACGACTTGCAAAGAATGTTGCAACATCACTCGTTCGGTCGTCTGTAACGAAATGAAAACAACTTATGCGATAGCCTTTCGAACAAGATAGAATAAAGTAAATAACCGCCGGTATTTATGCTGACATCAACCTGAATATTGTTGCAACTTTGTAAGGAAAGATGAAAATATTCCAACTAGATTTGTAACTTATATTAAATTAAATTACAAATCGTCGGATTTTGCATATGAATCCGAATACATCACACACTGAGACATTGACTCGCGTGTCCCTGGCAAACACAATTAAAGGTTAACAGTCAGAAAGACTGCAGTAGGGCAAAGAATGTATAAGTATATGTGCCTCTTCAGCCTATCTGACACTCTTGGCAACAGTGATCTATGTGATTTTATCCCAGATTACCCATGAAAGTGCATGGGGATGTGAGCCAGACTGATCACGACCTTGAATCAGTGTGACACATAACGGAACATTCCCCGTAAGATTGTTATGATTTCTACGACCTAGTCAGTGAAGGTAGTGTGACATCTTATGCACGTCATATTGAGTTCAATTTTCGGGTCATTTGTCTACATTAATTCTACGCTTTCAGCTATATTTTTACTTTTCCTATTTCTTGTCAGCGGCCTTTTTTTTCAAACTGGCTAACCAAACACCGTGGTGAACTAGACTGGAAAAGACTCAGAGTGGGTATTCATACAGCCCCTATTTCAATCAATCTAGTTCAGTCTTACGTTTTCCAAAATTACTTTTCCTTGAATTCAAAAACAGCAGCAGGATAACTCAGCAGCAGTGAAGTCGCAATTTTTGGGGTCAGATAACAAACTACTGGTGAATGTCGATTAGTAACATGCACAAGTTAGCAATACACTTTCAAACTATTAATCACACAAGTACAGAACACACACATCATTAAGTAATATGGGACTCTGGTTGGCATACATTGAATATCACTGACGATCGACTACAGTTGTCATATCCAGATGGAAAACATCACCCAGTAGATTTCAAAAAGAAGCATTAGAAGCGGGTTTTTTTCTTGTTAAACCTCGTCAGTAATAACGACACCTGACCATCGACCACTTTTTCAGGTGGTAAATGTGTTGAGCACTGCTTCAATAACCTAACATAACACATTGCCAAATTACTGCATTTGAACGACCGGTTATATTCGCTTGAGAGTATTGTTCGGTTTAATTGAGCGTCTGACCGAGAAATTCATCTGTGTGTTGTGTTCAGTTCATAGGACACAAGTCTCAGATTAATTATCAAAAATGTTGTTTTAACGATGTCTCATCTTGATGCAAAACCTGTGATGAGTGATGATTTTTATTCAGTCGATCAGTTAACAAGTAATGTTAACTGATTGAATTATCACTAATAAGTTTTTCCTCATTCGATAATCAGTGGGTTTCAGCTAATCTAACTGCTTACAAACGCCAATCGTTCTCCGTTTTATGTGATGCGACTAAACTTAGTTTATAGGACATTTGTTACCAGGGTGTTGCCGATGCAGCCACTCAAATTGAATGAACGTACGGGTCAAGGAAGTCCACCAACGTGACAAACTTATCCAGCAAATCGGACTTGAAGAGAACAAATAGGACTGATGAATATATTTGAACAAACCCTTGAGTACAAGATAAACCAAACAGCATAATCAACAGAGAAAACAGCATTATTATTGTCAGCAGAGATAACGACAATGAAATTGTTAACAATGGTCCAAACAGTGTTTCTCATTTGACATGGAATTAGCAAGTGCGAACGGTTTTATGATCGTAACAGCATAATGGACAAAGTGGCGAGCAGTATGCTCAAAACAGGCCGAGATGTGAAACAAGAGTTACACAGGTCCGTTTGGCAACATGCCGTTTGTATGCCACTGCCAAAGTTAAGGTCCACTGCCACGCATGTTTTAACTGGAAGACAAGATCTGGTGATGCTTTGAACCGCGCCGTTAAAAAAGGTTTTGGTGTACTGGCACAGGAGAAAAATGAACGTATCGTTAATAAGCGATAATTACCTAAAGTCAAACTGCATGACTAAAGTAAATGATTTAATACCAGTTTTGTGGGGCCAGTTAGTTTGCACTTCGTCTACTCACTGTCGAAAAATGCGTCATATCTATCTGATTCCTCTAGACAGCTGTCCGGACGTGCTCTTTCCTACGAGTCTTTAATTGGATTAAGCAGTTGAGCAAAAAAATGTGCTCATCGTTACCAGCATGATGACCGCGATGCTACTGAGGATGATGTGCTATAAAGATTGTTGACTGACAACGCGAAAATTGGGAGGCGAGATTTATCAGCCGACCAGTTAAATTTTCATGAAGCGCTGGAGTTGTGGATATGGCAATTGGTCCATTCATGTCCTTACCCGAAAGACATTGTCCATTTCGTCCAAATGACGATGTCCAAATTGTGAACCAAACTGTGGACTCAGAGGAAGATGGGAATAATTCACATTAGATAGATCATACCTAAATATGGCAGTATACAAGGAAATCTGTTCGGTTCTCTTTTCTTCTGCTTGTGCGCCTGTCCAGTAATTCTACTAACATATATCTAAATCCGGTACGTTGCTGGAAATTTGCATAATCCACTGCCGTTGCGAGAATGAATCAAATTTATGGACTGATTTTACGCCAAAGTCGCAGGACTTTCTAAACTCGCCGTCAGATATACACAAAAGTGTAGCTCCAATGGAATGAAGGGAAGAACATTTACATTCACGTGCTTGGTAAGCAAGAGCTTGTTGCCATAAACGTTTGCTGTACAAGGTCACATACGAGTTGGGAGTACAAATATTTAGGCATGTTTTATCAGTAAAGCAGAGAATGTACAACCGGTACTAATCAAAAGTAGTAAACGAATGAACCGTTTGACTGCATCCTATCTATGCACATGGAATCTTATTCATACGAGTAGTTCGCGTGCTATCCGTCGCAATGAATGCAAAGCTTGTATCGTCGTTTTCAGTGAGGTATACATAACATATTTTAGGCAGTCATCCAAAAATACGTCAAACCTAACCACGGATTTCACCGGAAGATTGCCAACAAAACGCTTTGTTTCTAATCAGAGAGTGTGAGAAGGGAGAGGCACTGTATCTTCTGGGGGACTAATAAAATATTCCCAAAGAATTTGCGGTCAAACACGTTGTGATCAGCAACTACTTCACCGCATCTGCTTGAATAATTTAGTTTCTCCCAATTGTGTTTGCAGGAATACTGGGAGGACGGAGTACATGGAACTTGGTGTGTGGTTTAAGTGAATTAATGCGAACGTTTGTTTGTGTAGGTAATGGGGTTCTAACACGATCGCTTCTTCATAGTTTATCTGCTTAGTACTTAACTAGGCCCGTATACCCGAAGTTGTCAATGGTCCTTTTGAACAGCTCTGACTGAAAACCTTCTTGTGGTTACATGTGTGACTAGCTGGCTATAATGTGCGGAGAACGGGTGGTCAGTTAATTCATGCAGTCTTTCTTGGGCTGTGCTTTATTTAACACTATTCAACTGAACTCGATTTTGACTCCTCAAAATCATCTGTTGTATTTCCACTCCCTCAAAAGTTGTCCAATGAACTCCAAATTTCTTCTCATTAACCAATTATTAAGCATGCTCTTCACATAGAATTGACCACTGCGAAATGGCGTTTTCTTCTAAAACTTAACACTGCCATCTCCCGATTACTGTTTTCTCACACAGTTTCCATCCACCTCATTTTATTTCATTTTGGGTTAATGGTGTAAAAAAACTCACAACAACGTTTATCGTCTGAAATATGATTGTTCGCTTTGTTTCTATACCTGTATTGTACGTGTACAACTCAAAATCACAGAAACGCAATGAATTCACAAAATCAATCCAAAAACATGAGTTCAGGAATGTGATTACTAAGTTCAAGCGGAGATATCTTTCGAAAAATTCGCCACATTAGTTAGCTTATAGTTATTATCAATGAACAAATGAATAATGGTTGAAGTTACTCACCATACATTCAACACAGCCCGCAGTAACGGTGGTTGTGTTAGCGTCAAAAGTCAGGCTGCATTCTGAACAGTCGTAGCATTTAACAGCGTCTAGATAATTAACAAATCGACAGAAACGTTAATTTAAAGTGTTACCAGAATGAATTAAACAAATGTTGGAATATAATCAGTTAGACTTACATGATGTACAGATGTTGAGGACAATCATCGAACCCAGAAGAAGCGAGTGGTACATGAGCATTGTCTCCAAACTTGAAAACCAACCAAGTCGAACCGAAGGTGGCATTTATAGAATGATTGAGTCAATCAGTTTGTGGTCTAGAACCAATGATCGCCCAACAAAGCTGTGGTGTGCACAGCAGCTGACACGAAACGCTTGATTTAAATTTATGTGGGTAACAAATCGTTATAGTCGTTCACCTGTTGAGAAATAAATTTTGTATTCAGAAGTGTTGAATATTTTTTAAATCCAAGGTTAGAAGACTCTTTTGAAGACGTACCCGGTTCTTGTGCACGCCTTACTCATATGTTTACATATTCTCGAGCTTCTACTCGTCGAATGCCCAACGGAAATGAATCTATATTATATCAATTACCACATTATTATTAAGGTAACTGTTGCTGTATTTTCCGTTGTTTTTGTCATTTTAATGGCGTACTACCATCTTTTCACCAACTTATTTCGATACACGTCACGCGAGAGGTGGATAGTTGATCCCTGACAAAATCCACAATCTGTATGTTCTGACGATCTGATTTCATTTCGATTCTATACTTTACATGAAACCTCGCGGAAGTAATGTTTCAATGAACGAACGAGGGTAACGTAGTAATTTGCCTTGTTTAGAATGCATAACGATTTTGCTTCTATCTTCAACGTTAACCTACATTGACAAGACGGCATAAGTATGTCTATCATTGATAAAATGGACATTATAGCTTCCTTCGATTGGAAGAAAACTGTTGAGGAGTTATATCGAATGAGGTACGTTAATTTTGCCTCTCCAGTACATGGTTTTTAGGACCAGGTGCAGTTTTTCACCTGTAAGTGTACTTCATACTGGCTATGGATTCAGGATTTCAAGTTAAATTGCAGACGATCAGTTTCCGCATATTGTTTGGCGCGGAAGCTTGTCCCGATCAGGTGAACCAGGCTTAAAACATGAGTGTAAGACACGTTGAATGTGGATCAGCAAACTAATCTAAAGTTGAAGGTGCTGTGAGCCAAGAATGCGGATGGTAAGGGAATTGTTTATCCAAAAAATCAACATAATGTATATGCCTCAGCGTTACCACAAACAAAAACACTCATTTACATATAACATTGATCTTTGGACGCCACAGTTTTCACTACCAGTTTCAAGTGTGCGGAACATCAGTTCCTCCTACAGTTCACTTCAATGTTATTTTGCTTCTATTTTTATCCGGTTACTTTAATAATTAAATGCGTGCTTCCGCTCGACTACTTACGAGTAGTATAATCCGATCTTTCGTTCTCACTATAACTAGTCGTGGATCAAGTGTACAAGGACGGAGTGCAGTATTACGTTTGACATGTAACTGTGACAGATTAGAGGCACGACGAACGAAGAGAGAAGGAAGTTTACTTGAGGCACCGGCGTGTCCAATTCGATCCGGCAGTGATGGAGGGAAGCTGAAGTGGTGGTAAAAATACAGACGGTTTAATGCATGGTTGGGTCCTTCCGTTCAACTTAGGCATGTTCAAAATCTACTGCGGGTAACAAAAATGGATGGTTGCTACTTATACTCATTGTTGAAATCAACCGTCGTACTAATCAGGTTATTCAAACCAGTCTCTGAGTATTGACGCAGCTGAGCGCAAGGGTTGACGGCAATCCTTATCAGATTAGTCGATATGCAATCTAACAGAACCATCTGGCGAAGGCAATAATGAGAAAAACTTGACTGTCTGGGTCCCACGATTAGTTTGCAGAAGCCACCTATCATATCGCTCGGTCATTTTGGTACGGATGACTGTTGTTCTACGATTTGTTGTGACCGAAAATATCCATAAAAAATGTAACTGTCGTTAACTTCAAGTATTGTTATGAATAATCTCTGGTTGAACTAGGTTATTGAAATCGGTCCAGACATAAATCAACAATAACGACAAATCGCAAAGTCTCGGTAAATGAGATGACGCTTCGTGAATATTCAAGCAATTGAGAATGGAATGACTGAATGCCCTAAATCATGTTGACCACAACAAACACATTGTTGATCACTGATGAGTAGTACAATATTTTGGTGTTTATATAGGTTGAACATCACCCACATCACAGCCGTCGCATTCTCGTAAATTAGACAATGGTAGAACCTAGCGTTATCTAGGGCAGTTGCGTTTATTCGCCTGTTTTCACTTCGCAATCGATCGACTAAAAGTAATTGAGCTTTGTGAATCGAACCGCGCTTAATTTCACGAGGTTGCTGATTTTGTAAATCCCACTCTGAAGAGTGCGCTTGATACTTGACATCAATAATCCATAGTTGATCACTTGTGGTTGTCACATTTAGCTAAGTCATGCCAGAAAATGTAGGCTCCATACTGCAACTCGAACATCACCCAAAATTGATCGCAGCTGTCATATTTCCACAGACTTCCCAGTCTGTCTCTTTCGAAAAGAAGCACTAGACTCGAGTTTCGCTCTCATTATGGCTCGCCAGTAGTAATTATACTTGCTACGTCCGGAATTCACGAAAGAATGCGGTTGAACGTCCACAATGATGATTCAGTCGTGCCCCACGTGCAGGGGTAAACACGGTTGCCTCATGAAAGCGTGACCTGAGTTCTGGTCCTGGCCATGACAAATATATGTACTACTGGCGAGCCATAATGAGAGCGAAACTCGAGTCTAGTGCTTCTTTTCGAAAGGGGCCGACTGGAAAGTCTATGGGAATGCGACAGCTGCGATCAATTGTGGGTGATGTTCAATCTATATGATATTAAGTAGATCTCAGGAAGTAAAACAGGATGTTCAACTTCTCTTGCTACACCGAAGCAAAAGAATACAGTTCCTGTCGGAATACATAGTTCTTTGAGAGTAAACATCAGTTCTAATCCGGTTATATTTATTTCCAACTCAGAAGCAAAAGATCATAATGCCTCCTGTTTTTGGAATGGAGCACGTTTTTGCCCATGCTATTATTCGTCAGTAGTGCATAATCTTAACGCAGCGGGGACTTCAGCTCTAGTCAAACTTTCAATGACTGAATTATCGAAATTGATCGCTTAACCACATTCGTTTTTTGGGTAATGCTTTGGTTGTCCGCTCCACTGGAGTGCCGATACACTGAACGACCGATTAATTCCAGTCAGTAACCCCAATACCAGGAGACATGAAGCGAGTTGTGACATGTACACTCAAATTTAAGGATGTTCAACTCGTGTAACATTTGCATAACCTTGCTTGCTAAGCTGGTTATTCCACAGCTGGTATGGTGCTTTAAATTGATTTATAAATATATACAATTTTATATAACTTTCGTTTCTTATAACACCGCCTGTTATCAAGTCATCTTTGGAGTTCGTTATAAGTTGCAGTGGAAAAGTTGACACTTAATGACGTCTTTTGGTGCATTGTAACCCACACAGTTTGTTGTTTATCATCCGTATAAAGTCACTTACGCCAGCACATACGCACCACCGTCTACCATCGTCGAAGCAGTTGATTAATTTACCAACTCTTGTCAGTTTCATACGTTTTCCTTCCACATTGTCTACACTCGGTGGTTTTAATAGACTCAACTAAATAACCGTCTCTATGTTACCAACTGTTGCTTCCACTGAATGAGAATCAGTTACTGCTCACTCTGTATTCTGTTTGGATCCCAGCTGGCAGATCCCAAAATCATAGAAGAGCCAAGAATGTGAAATATAGTGTTATCATTGGGTTGTCCCATAGTGCATCAAGAGCTCGCAGAGGCCAATTGTTAGAGGTTAGACATGTACACATCTCAACTGTTCTAAGCCAGCGGATATCTAACTACAGTGCATATATAACATGTCGACAAAATGTGAATCAATGCTGTGAAGAGTGGTTTATCCATTTTGAAGCAAAATTGGAGGATGTGGTTTCCAAGTGACTGTCTCACTGCACAATGCAACCGTCCGTTGAGTGCAATTCCAGTTAAACGACGTGTACTGAATTATTGGCGTCGAACACCCTGGTGGCTCTCCTTGGACGTTGGTATAACGTACTACAAGCGGATGTCATATCAGTGGTTGACTGACATCGGGGATTCCTACATAAGTGAAAGTAAAAATTTTGTGTTACACTAAGATTTTGCAAGGTTACATTTGATAGGATGAGTTCAATGATTATTGCTAAATATTAAAAACGCGCGGTTTTTGTTGCTTCGAATCCAGAGAGGTTCGTGTAAAAAGACTTAAATGGTGATATTCCCGCTGTTAACAGTATACAACAAATAGCTGTGTCGGATCCTTAGACGAAACTAAATCAATTATCTACTGATAAGTATCAAGGGACATCAGTTCATATAAGTTGGACGTTAAAACATCCCCTACCACTAAGCATTAATCAAAATACTGCATAACAGATTGAATGAATTATGTGATTCCCACCTAGGGGTCATCAATTAAAGTTAACAGGAAAAGTGTTAAGATTTTTCTCGAGGCGATCGGGCATTCTGAGCATTACTCACGACCGAATGCGGATGACTGTCTACATGTGCTGATTCAGTGGTGCTGGTCTACGCGGTTTCCGTAGAATCTCAGATGTGGGATTCAAAACCCGACCTCTACTAAGAGATGAACTACAGATGAGCTCTAGTGTGTGCCAAACTGGAGTCTAGTACTTATTTACTAGAGAGGCAGACTGGAATGTTCATTTAAGTGCGAAAGCTTTGGTTACCGTCAAGCTTTCAGCTTGACATAGCAACTCTAATGTATATTACGGTTGTTTTTCGCACTGATCGGAAGATGTTAACAATTAAAGGTGGTCCATCGAACTATAAGTAATTTTTTCGGTATGAAGTGTTATTCACAAAGTGAATGTCTAACGTAATCAACACATATTCTTAAGTAAGCCCAATGATGGATTACGAGCTGTTGTCTATGTCCTTCTGTTATCTATTGCGGTTGTTATTACTGCAATGTTATCCGGGTTAACTTGAAGGTGCTTCTCCAGTCAACGTTGGCCATATTAACCAAATGGTGACGATAACCGACTTTATGAAAAACTATATAGTAAATCCAAAATATTCATATAGAACAATACGCCTTAAATACTATTGTTCGTTTTAGAGACAGTACACTTCCCGTAGCGTATTTGATAAAGGATTTTAATTCTTCAAGGAGACAGAATCTTGTTTGTTTAGGTTAATCAGAGAATCATTATGAACATTTCTACTAGCGACTGCTTTCTCACGTTAAGCAACGCAAGGTTCAAACTTAACCTGGCAGATTAGAAGCTGTTGCGTCTTATGTAACATAATCAAAAGTAACGATGGTTTTCTTTAAATAGACTTCTTCATCACTGAGTTATGGAGAATTTCCTCATTAGTGACATTCTACTGTAACTTGACACAAAAAGCAATATACTAAGATTCTTCATACTATTTTAATGCACAGCGCACTAGGTCGTTTTTCTCAAGTACGAGTTTATCAGACGCGAAATACAGAAAGACTGTTGAGAATAGAAACCTAATGTTTATTCAACGAACCGTACAGGTGTTTTCTTATAGCGCTGTAAACGGCTTCGACACACAAGTTAGATAAGGAGGTTAGAAACCGGCCGTTGACGAGCGAGTTAACTGGAATTGTGTGTGGTTCGAGTTTGCGCCATAGTCACAAGACAAACAGAAAGACAATCGGACAGCATAGATCATGCGTGCTTTCTTAATAGCCCGGGCACAATACGCAACTATGAGTTTTGGAACTAATTTACATATCGTACCGCAAACACGCCAGTGAAATCTCTGGGTCGTTACAATCATATTTAAAACTGTACTATCCTATATTTTCCACTGATCATCCACGCTTCACTAAAAACAAAACAATGCAGAAATTTCTCCCGGTTCTGCATTTCTAGTCATACTAGTGGAACTTTCGACCATAAAATTAAACACATTTGACAAGTTTATAGAGTATGGTAATATTGACCGATGAAAACGACTGAACCGAAGTCACTCGGATTGCGCTGGAACTGCGTTACGTTTACACTTTGCTTCCTCAACAATATGCTGAACATGGAATTTGTCAAGCACAGCTAGTCAACACGACAGAAATAAAAGTGTTACAAACCACCAGAGTTTCTCGTATTTTCCTCGATCACATACATAAAACCATCAGTTGCCGATGAGCAATAGAGGATTTTAGTTCTTTAAAAATTCAGCAGTGAGTGAATACGTAATTATGACGATCTCTAGCAAAACAGAAAGTCTGCCATGGTGAGTTTTCCAAAAGAAGCTGAATTAATATTTGTGAAAATGCTAATTGTAATTTATTGTAAGTGATGTTCAATAACCTGAAAGCAAAAACCGTTAAGCTCACCAAAAACCTAAATTTCGTTCAAGTAGTCTGTTTTTAGATTATCGTTTTAGTCAGAGGACCAGTTCTGCTCACGTCTCAAGAGTAGTTTATTTCGCTAAATTTCCTTGCTAACATTTTACATTGAAATGTTGAAATGTTTACTGCCTACCAGATCAACAACATGCACCAAAACAGAAAGGAAAGCTATACATTTTTTGTCGTGCCTAAGGAAAAATTTAGATTATGTAACAAAATATATCGAGATGGGTTTGTGTATAATTGGATCATTTTGGAACAAAAAATGGCCATCGAACAAAAGATAGGCAAAGGTGATATTTCTCGTGAGTCCAAAAGCTTGGGACGAGTAGCCCATTTTTACCAGATAAATAGAAGAGTAAAGATGTCACTTCGAAGTCAATGAGTCCACAAATCTGATTTAGTCGCGCGAAAACCAGCGAACCGTCTGATTAATATTTACTACGGTTGTTTCAGAGCATTGATTAATCAGACTGGTTTAACTGAGGAGAGAAGGTAAGGGTCGATGTCACTGTTTATAGGTTTTTGGTCATTAAATTTATCGTTGGTAAACAATTCTGAGACGGTATTTCACTGTGTGATGAATATACCGAAGCACGTGAGTAAGACCAAAATTCCCAGTTGTAAAACACAATGACCAAGAAGGTTTCCAACCTGAAGATAAACAACTAAATAAAAGAAATGTCAACAACATACTGTTTGGTACGGATGTCAGTCGATCCGACAATATCGTGACGCTTGCTGTCCACCTGTAACATAAAAAACAAAGCCGAAGGAAACACACCAGCCAAATAATGGTCTTAATTGGAAGCACACTGGTTGGACCATCAGTCAGATAAGCATATCAGAGTGTCATACTGTTCAGATACACTGCAGCGCAGTAAAATATTACCTTATACGTGTCAGTCAAAAGGTAGAGAGAGAGATACTATCACTTTGTACCAGTAATCGAGGTGAGATCCACTTCCATCATGTTGTGTGGTTATCTCAGTGGTTGTGATATCACTGTCGCGTGTTTTGATGGGGGTTTCGAGTCAACCGTTCGCTCATCGACGACGAGCCTCACCCGATGAGTGATACGTTGACATCCTGTAGTTTGACTCAATTTCGTAGGTTTTCGAATAACTTGATATTTTTGTTGTTCGACTTGTCCAGTGCTCAACGCCTGCATTTTTCAACTTGATTTAGAAGCATGAGGATCCGGGTGGATGGGAGTGAAGAATGTTCAGAACAGTTGCACATCTCGTTTTGTAGGTGTCGTTACTGTGCGCTAGTCCTCTACTTTGCTGGTTTTGCAAGATGATAAAAGCTTTTTGTTTCATATGACATACACAGAATTACCATATTAGATTCAACCAACCAGAATATTTATTGCTAACGGATTTGGTTTGGCAGATTAACAACCAAAATTGATGTATAGGAGTAGTGTGGAATTGCGACCTCTCATTCTCAAGCTTCTAAGATGGACTTGGCGGTGTTTGAAGTCTTACCTGTGCGACATATGCTTGACTTTCTTGTTCTTCTTAGTGCACTTGCTAAAAAAGTTTGTCATACGTTGTACTGTCGAACTTCAAGAAGATGCATACTTCTTCGATCAACCTGTATAATGGTAATCAGGGAAACTATGTAAACAGAATAACTCCGTCAAGAAGGAAAGGTTTAGGTAAATGTAACAACGGGATTCAGAAATAAAGGATTTGCGGCGTTCTAATCCTTTTTCACATAATCACCAAACCCTACCGGAACCTCAATCACACCGATCATACCGAAGTCTCAATTCATAATGTTGGACTGAGTTTACAGAAGTTCACACAAAAGATGATGAGCTCAGCTTAAACCGGAAGTGTGCAAAATATCATTACACATTGCCAACAGTGACTGCAAGCATGCAGTCGTGTACCTAAATAATCCGAATGGGCACTCTAGACATTTTACTTAACGGCCTCCTCCAAAACGTAACACATCTGATAAATTACAATTCAGCTGATAGTTATATGGCACAATTTGATTGGTAGGCCACAAGTAAGATTTTGAAATGTCATACATGAAAAAATTTTGGTCTATCAGTAAGCACGGTTTCAAATTTTGCACGAATAACGCCTCTAGTGGTCACTACCCAAGGTAATCACCTAAGTGCTTAGTCAAATCTCAGCGTGTTCTTTCTTCCTTCCCTTTATACTTTGTTGGTATCCTTAATTTGATTGGTAGGCCACAAGTAAGATTTTGAAATGTCATACATGAAAAAATTTTGGTCTATCAGTAAGCACGGTTTCAAATTTTGCACGAATAACGCCTCTAGTGGTCACTACCCAAGGTAATCACGTAAGTGCTTAGTCAAATCTCAGCGTGTTCTTTCTTCCTTCCCTTTATACTTTGTTGGTATCCTTCATTACACCTAACAGGCGAACAAACTCTGCTCACTTGCACATCAATGCATATATATCACATTGTCCGAATTTATAACACATAAGGGGATCGGCTTTACAGAAAGGTAAACGTTTTTACTAGCAGTAAACGAATACAGATTACTGAAGAGTAGCAGAGGAATGTAGTAGCTACAATCAGTTGTCCGTAATGTTCATTGTTTATTCATAAAGGTTGAGGTGCTAACAAATGCTTTTCTCCCCTTTGTTTAGAAAATATAAAGCGTTTAGAGTATGTAGCAAGCACTTTCCGTAGCGTCTTTCTACTGCCTGTTTGTAATCTGGAACCATTTTTGGGGTAATCCGATACATTTATTGTCAGGTGTTCCGGCAAAAGGAACTCAAATACCACCAGATTTTGTTATCACGGAGGTTACCTTTATGATTCCTCCATTCCAAAAGTGAATCTCACGAAAGCAACCAGACACTCTGCAGCTGCTTTCGCATGATGATCAGCTCTATCCTGTTGTTGAAACCACACTTTGTACCGTCTGACAGACGACAGATGTCCACGATTAAGTATTGTCAAGAGTACAAGATTCCTCGATGAAACTGTGCTGAACTAATCAGACGTGTTGATAGAGAAAGTGGCCTAAATGTCACGAGGTTTGTTAAAACCTGGGTCCAATAATCTATTCTTCGATGAATGGAAGCCAAACCATAACACAAAGCTTGTGTCAGCTGTCAGCTCATTTTAGTTTGCTCTGATTATTTGTTGCCTTGAAGTTTTTCACGTACGCGATGACTTAAGTGACGTCCTTTTTAACTGAATACAGACCACTCCATCACGTGACCTTTATGCAGATATCAAATTCAAATTGACCTCGGATTTCTTTATTTAAAATTAGCGGGTTTGAAGTGAGCAGTGTACACATTAGCTGAGCCGGTTTGCACCAACTATTCGACTGTTACCAGGCCAAGGTGATGTAAATTCCTGTCGAAAAGTTCCGGAGCCCTCCATAGTAGAATCGTTGTAGTTCTCTCTTCAGTGACAATCTCGGTCTCCTTGATCGGTGCCTGTCACGAACATATTACCAGAGAACATAAGTGTAACCAGAGAGCGTCATCTGTGCGGTATGTGTTGAAGTGGACATCTTCGACTAGATGCAGTAGATGATTTCGAATTATTCTGGTCTCATTCTGCGAATGTCAAGGTTGTCAACTGAAATTTTCTAAATATAATGGAGTTTAAAGGTAGGAGTTTGGTAGATAACAGAGAACGAACCGCAATATTACATCATCCTCGCACCTTACGTACCCACCCCATACGATCCAGTCCGGAACAATGATATGGTCGACGAGGAGGTAAGACAAACCGACTATGGAATACTGAACCGACTAGCTCCCATCACTATGAAGAGAGCAACAAAGGAGATCTTCTAGCACAAACCAGATACTTTTGGTTACTGATTTAATAAATATTGCAGGCCGCAACTACTCGACTGAGAAAAACACACATATGCAGTTTGTCATGTTAACTTACCAAAACAGAGGATTGAATGAACGTCTTCGGTGAGCGAACGGTTGATTCGAAACCCCGATCAAAACACGCGACAGTTATATCACAACCACTAAGATAAACACACAACATGATGGTAGCGGATCTCATCTCGATTACTGGTACAAAGTGATGGTATCTTTCGCTCTACCTTTTGACTGACATGTATGAGGTAATATTTCACTGCGCTGCAGTGTACTTGAGCAGTATGACATTCTGAGAAGCTCATCTGACCAACGGTTTAACCAGTATGCTTCCAATTAAGACCGTAGTTTGACTGACATGTTTCCTCCGTCCTTGTTTTTAGGTTAGAGATGGATAATAAGTGTCACGTTCTTGTTGGATTGACTGAGATTCGCAGGGTGACAGAATGATTTGTTTGTCAACTTCTTGGTTTCTAAGTTTCATTCAGTTTCTTAATACTGTTCTGATTATTTTGATCTTAACCATAGTCTTTCCAACATAAGCTTTTAATACTTAGGTCAACTCAAATCTGACAGTTCTCCGAGACTATCGTATAAAGTGGGCTAATAGATTTTGGAAGAACACATGGTTTTGTCGTTATAATAAGGCCAGTTGATTTATTCGGCGCGGGCGTGTTGACACTACATGTAATCTACAGCAAGCGGTTGAATATTCATACAAATAATTACTCAAAATACGCAACATGTCACTTGTTCTTGCTCATTGTAAGAAGGAATACATTCCTGTTGGTGACTTATTCGAGGGAATACAGAATATGTATTATTGTCGTTATGTTTTTAGCTCAGCTCGTAGAGCGCTCGCGACGTTTGGATATGCTGTTTCTGTCGCTGGTTCCACTTCAGCCGAAGCCATGATTTTTCACTATTGAGTCTCATCTGGCTCACTGAATCTGCAAAACTACTGGTCACGTTTTTTAGGTAGGTTATAACAAGCGGAGTATATTGAAAACAAACGTTTGCTGGGGAGAAACCCTGTAAAAGACCAATGGTAACTAGTTCTACTGTCATGCTCCGAGGTGGTCTTAGTCCTTCTGCAACTTTCTGGTTAACCGAGCTAGCACAATTCTAATGCATGCACTATTCAAGTTTAAGCGGCGGTGTTTGTTTTTATGTTCTCATAGTTTTACCGTCCAGCCCCTGCTAAGTTATCAACCATCTGAATTGTGTGCACTTCGTTATCTACTTGTCTTCTATCTACTCACCGGGCTAAATGCACAAAGTGACGTCATATCCCGTCGAAAGACAGCATTTCCACTCGTGGTAATGAGTGGCGATGAAATATGAGAGATAGATTCCCAGCGCGCTGATGTAAAAAGAGTAGAACATTTTTTAATCAGAATCACAAATTCTATTTTCTTTTCCAAAGCACTTTCCGAAGCAATTATAGGGCCTAACTATGGGGTATGTTTGCAAAGTATTGCAAATCAATAAATAGACCGTGTCATACATTGAACAAGCTATAAGGATATTCCGAGCTTAACATTTTATCACCAGTAGAAATCTGTGTGCCTAAGTAATTAGCAAAATTCACTTGTTTCTCCTTTGGTATGAAGATGACAACAACCATGTAAAGGAAAACCTAAATAATCGTCTTATATCCGCATACTAGACATCCACGTATCTCCATCCTATGTTAGCAGACTTCCTAGAGAAAACACTGTCTGTTAACAAGACTACATATCTTTTCGTGACCCAGGTTCTGTACAGCCGTGGTGTTCGCATCAAAATGTTGTTACCCTGCACTGACTCCACTATGGTCAGCGTGGCGGGCTATTGAAAACAATGAACAGGCCAAGAAGGTGTATTAACTCTGTGAAACATACGACAGCACATAGATTTTACTTAGGGTGTGCATGAAGCACTTTGTGGTTTCTCACTATTTTCGCAACGTGTTTTCCGTGTAAAAGCGACCAGTTATGACCGATAAACCAGTGACCTTGCATTTAATTTGGGAGTTTGTTCCGGGTTGAATTCGTGAGTCAAGTTCCAGTTGACTCCTGAAGTAAGATGACGCAAGTGAAACTAATTGTATGTGTGCTAAACAAGCGGTAAGCGACATAGTTTTTGACACATCAGTTAATACCATTACCGTCAGAATACCAGGTTTTTGCAATGGTCAACCACCATTCTATTAGATGATGGATTTCAGTACCTTCAAACTGAGTGTCCCTCTTCTCGGTTGGCAATAAATTGACAGTTTTAACAATGGAGAAATTTTAAAATACTTGGGAGCTGGGAAAACAAATAATATACTAGACTACTGATATTTCACTTTGTCAAAACATTGTCCCTTTTAAAGGCTACGAGCAGATCACGTCGAAACTATGAATATATTTCTACAAACAAGTCAACTTGAGACAGGTCGGATCTCATGAGCATCATCAACAACAACAGCAGCAGCAATAACAATATGAAAAAACAGCAACAATAGCACTGGTGAGATGTCTTTTGCGTCACAATGAATTATCAAATGTTCACAGGTTTATGATCGCACCAACACAACAAACAGCGAAAGAAACAGTGCACTCGACACAGGACGATATTTGAAGGCGGTGTTACACAAGTCCGTGCTGCAGCATGTTGACTGCACACCAGCACCGAGGTTCAGATTCACTGGTACGCAGACGGCTACCGGAAGACACAGTCTGGTGATGTTTGTGACCGCGCTGTTGAGGAATATTTTGGTGGACTAGGATGAGGGAGAAAACAGAAACGTGCGCCTTTTTATTAGCGTGAAAACATAGTCGAACATTAGGAGTGAAAGGAAGTATTCAATGCTAAATACCTCAATATTATCCGCTTGTACACTGTCCCAAACACCGGGTGGCCAAAATCCATTAACACATACATTTCAATGCAAATTCCTTAGTGTGAGTCTCACCAAGCTTCACCAGAAAGCACGTGGGTATGACCTATCCTCGTAGTCAGCTGCCGAGTATGTTCAAATGGATTGGTGTATGTCGCGTGTTGCATTGCGTTGGGTATCTGACCCACCAAAGTTCTGACTTGGCATACATATTCATCGTCGTCTACACAACACGAGATCAAACAGTCTAATTGTACATTTCGTACGCCGACTATACTCGACGTTGTTCGTAGGTATTTTTCCTGCCGCCGGTGTTAAAGGCCCCACTAAGCACACACTTATCGCATAAATACCAGTAACAACGAAACTAGATTATTGGCGACTGAAAGTGGAGCCACTGTGATAAATAGGTCATTTTCCTGATTTACACTTACCATGCACTGAGCGCAATTGTCCGCAGTAATGGTTGAGTTGGCATCAAATGTCAAGCTGCAATTTGTACAGCTGTAACATGTGATAGCATCTGAAGTGTAAAAAAATTATGATTTTAGGGGGTTGTAAAGTGGGGAGTTGGATATCTGACCATCTTGAACATTAGTAATCAACAGAGATTAAACTTACGCGATTTTGTCAAAGTGCATAATACAATAGAAAAACAGAAGAGAAACGAGCCGTACGGTATCATTTTTGGTTACCAGACGCACGATAACTTATAGAACAACCATACTAGAATAGAGGCGGCATTTATATGTTGATTATATGACCCGAGTTTCGGTTTAGAACAAAAACTGGTGGTCGTCAATGCAAACTGAGGTGCACGGCAACGCATACCAAACTTCCGGGTTGGAAATTTATGATCGCTCAGCGACCTCTATAAGATCACCCATCTACTGACCCGTATATCACTAACACAACTAGTGTCTGGACGGTGTCAGCCAATTACCTAAACTATAGTGGACAATCTTGCTTAATTGTATGCTGGTCTTATTATGGTGGATGTAAAAGAAAAGCTTATAGATTAAAAAGCTGACCATCATGCTCACCTGGATTGAATAAATGATGCAGAATTGATGTTCTGTGATATTCTGCTAGTTCCAGTTCACCGTATGAAAAACCCTCATATTAAATCATAAACTATCTTTCATCTCGTAAGGCTGACTGCTGACAGCTGACCAAAAACGCCTCTTACATCCCCAGAATTTACAAATTTGTCAATGTATTAGAAAAGTAAATGATATAACATTACTGGTCTTATGATCGAAGATTGATAAATGCTTCGTGGCAGAAAACGCGGCTCTTTCTTTCTTGCTGTGTGTCACTCACCGAAAGATGTGCTAGTTTACTGTCCGGCCATTTTGGCATGTGGTCTGTGGTCCAGACCTCAGGTCTCCTTTCAGTTCTAGCTTTGTGAATGATTCTTCACTGAAAGGGGAATTGACAGGTGCTATGAAATAGGAATCCGCTATGGACCTTGTGTAAGGACAAACTATTGGTTTGCAACAACAATATTAGTTCTTTTGCATTATGCGTGCATCTTACTGTAGAGCCGGACATCTTGCTGAAAGTATTCGATGAAGTGTTTTTTTAATACATGCCTGATATAAACTGTTTTCTTGAGTAATCCCACGATCATTGTCTTGCGGAAATGGGTTCAAACCGTTTTCTGGTTGAAGGTATGCGGAAACTTTTAGCACCAGAAATTTCATACAGTTAGGTCCTGCTCTAGCTGTAGTCTGTCCTTACTGGGTATACTTGAAACCCTATAAAATAGTGCATGAACGGGTGAATTTTTATTTCGTCCCGTTCCTGATGAATTACAATACATTGACCGTTTAATGAATACTTTTGATTATCGTTTAGTCAGTAGAAGGGCAATCGGTTCTCCTGTTCGCACCCAAGGGTTGCTAAAAGTACAAAGGGACACTCTCCAGTTTGTCTAGAATTTGTTATAAAGAGGAAAGTCCTATCGACAATTTCAGATTGTTTGGCTAGGACCACGCACAAGTTAGGGCAAAGTTGAGCACTTCACCCATCCTTAGGTCAACCATCTGTCAATGGCATCCAAACATAAAATCAAGCCTCATATTTTCTGTGTATGGTAAGAACGGGCTTTTCGTACAAGCAGTTTAAATCTGAATTTTTCCACAACTGAGTGAAGTATTACCACAAATTACATCAACCACTACTTGAAATGGAAAATGTGTGGATGATGATCTAACTTAGGTTTAGCTTGACATATTATTTATAGTATCTAGATACGCGGAATGAGGCATCTCTGTAAATGCGTTTTACAGCGTGAAACAGTTTGCGTTTCAAAAACAAGCGTTAAGATTTGACTAGCGGTTTTTGAACGCACAGTGATGGAGAGTATAGGTGAATTGTAATGGCCTCTTCAGTTGGCAGTATATGACCTTCGACCTACTTCGATCGTATCAAACATATTTGATAAACTGCACTGAACGAATCAGTCTGATTAATCAGATTATCTGGCTCAATCAAATGGGTAGCAATCGCAGAAGAACAGGGCCTTATCGATCTTCGCGTTAGTCATATCGGTTGATGCTCCCAAATGCATTCGGATAATCGCTTTGTTGTGCGACCTGTGTAGCCTGTTCCACAGGAACAAATGAAACAGTGAACACAAAAAGAGGCGGTATGAACAGACAATATATCTTTCAACTGGGAGCGCAATACTGGTGTGGAGTTAAGGTGAAATCATGAATGGGCTGCGAAATATGTTCGATTGACTGCCTCATTAAGCTTCTTGGTTACGGTTTCAGCGACGCTATTACCCTTGAAGGGTAAGGAAATATAAACAGACCTTTTGTCTGAAGTTGGTGATTTGTCCATCTTAGTGCTTGCTAGCACATTTTTATGAATAAGCTGTTCCAGATAGCCATTTTCAACGGATGTATTATATATACATTGTTTCTCCTCTTCAACCCTGTCGCTGGAGCATATTTTCGTGACCCTGTTTATCGGACATCGGATTAAATTCCTATTTTGCCTTAGTGGTACAATACTATTGAAGTTTTCTGCTGACCCGTTCAAGTTGCCTTATGATACACCGACGATTGTATCTCGCCATTCTCGCGACGAGACCTGAGCGCATTTAGGAACGCTATAACTGCTGGTGATTCGGGTTCTAAGGTAGAATGAATATTCTTGTGTACAGAGTTGAAAGATATATTGTCTGTTCATACCGCCTCTTTTTGTGTTCACTATTTCATTTGTTCCT
>JTDE01000109.1:272348-283811 GCA_014338405.1 Paragonimus skrjabini miyazakii | reverse complement strand
ATTTGTTCAGTGTTGCTGACTACGCAGCGTCTCACGTTTGACAGAGAGCCTGTTTTTACATTCACCTTTTACATATCTGTTGTTTATTTTTGGTGTCACCGATTGTTCTTCTCTTGAACGAAGCTGTGTATATTGCTCTTCAAAATAAACGATAACTCAGTAGTGTTCACTTTACAATTTTGAGGCTTGTGAAGTGAACTTCACCAACCGCATTAGCATTGAGAGAACTATTATCAACCACCTGCATTGGGTGCTTCTAGGTATCGGAACCATTCAAGCTATCATGTCGTGCGCGTATAGACGATCACAGGCGTTGTTTTATTGGTTTTGGCCCGATAGTTTGAAGCGTAGTAAAACAACCAAGATGTTGGTAAGTTGGCGAGTAACTTGCTAAACACTTTGTTAGCGTTAGCTTACGATGAATTGTAAAAGCCTATAACCAAACGTTCTTAAACAACGCAAATCCGATGACTGCTTAAACAAGTAGAAGGAACTGAAACCATCCTATGGTTACTAGTTCAAGTTACCTCCAACCTCTTTTGAACAACATTCTGACTGTTTCAATAAATCAAATAGAACAGATCGAGGCGATGGTGTAAGCTGAGATCTGTTCATATCTATCCTGAGAGCCAGACACTCACAACATACCTATCAAATTTTCAACACGAGTTCGGGTGAGGTTATGCGCCGTTTGTAGCATAACAAATCACACCCTACTAACCCTTGACAACAGTTTGTAGTTGGTAAAACATCTTTCTGCAGAGGCCCCAAGTTTTTGTTTTGTTTGCAGGGAAGGTCAACAGTAATGTACGTCTTAGTTCAGAAAAACGGCTGCGTTGCGGAATATATTTGTAGGAAAGTGTGTCGAACAATAAGCCAGTGACTTCAAAATAGATACCACCGAAGGAGCGGATGTGAACGCTCATCTATAATCGTCCGTGTATAATACACACTTCGCGCTAGATTGTTTTGCGAAGAGATTAAACAGTTGCCATGTTAAATTCATCAAGAATACGATACGACTAGTGCTCTTTATTTGGGTTGAAGATGTCAGCCCTATTGAATCCGTTACTAAGCAATCGGATAATTGCCAACTTACCACCCCCAAAAATCTGCTCGCCACTTCCAAAACGTCTCGCTTTCAAACTTGTAGCACTGAAGCACACGTGCATATACAGTAGTCATTCTCATCTCTAACCTCCACATAGAGAGCACCTGTATACATCTTCTAGGTTTCTGAATAAGTCTTCCTTGTAATCACTGTCGCTGTCCACTACAGCGGACAGTTAGCTTACCTTCAGGTAGTAGATACCTGGACATCGTGTCTCATAAAACAAGCTATATGGAAAATAAGATATGGACTGCTCCTCCTAGTCAAGAAGTGCGCCTGTCCCCGACTGACACAGGAATGTCATATATCCAAATGAAGCATACGACTGCGTACGTCAGCAGGGCCCCTCATCAGCATTGTTTGCAACACTTTCGTCGGCATCTAATAAATTTGTCGTTTTTGTTACATTCCCTACCTATTCGTACTCTGAAATGTTGTATTACTACTGAACAACACAGATTTCTTATAAGTTACATAGTGTCGTGGCATTTTTTATTGCCAAAACGTAATATCTATTTACGAAAAGATGTAAGCGACTCAGGAGTGGAAACCCTGTCAGACGGAGATAAAAGTGGCTAATCAGTGCGATCAATGAAAACTCGATGACAAATAAAAATCACGTGGTTCGTGATTGGCGCCGGAAAAGAACTACATATGAAAAGGGAGTGTGTTGTTCAGTAGTTTCAAACCTATGGTGAGACAAGGAAATGCATAAGTCTTTTCTTTGCGTAAGAAACCAAAATAGCTCGTGATGCTGACAGGCTGTTAGAAGGGAAATCAGCGAGCTTGGAGGAAACGAATCGTGCCTAACGTTTCTATGCCAATATGGGAGTGGTTGCTTGAAATGGCTGAACTATTAATGCCACCTCGGATATTAGGGTGTTAACCCTCGGGAGCACTATAATAAATGTTACGTGAGTAAAGAAACAGAAGTTAACCCGTGTCTGGAGTACTTTGCAAAGTAGGATGTCTCCTAAGCAGGGTAGGATGATACCAGAGAGTAGCAGCTCTTGTGTCGTGCTGGGTAAAACCATTCAAGTCCCACAGAAGACAAGGGTTTTAAACATAGGTGCTGAATGCGAATTTCGATAGATTCACTGCAGCTTCGTTTTATGAGAAAGCAGACTCATATGGGCTACAGCTGTCTTGTCACAATATACGACGTAGTTCACCGACATTAGATGGCGAACAGTAGCAAGGACGTCATCTAATTTTTGTGACCGTTTGATGTTCCCAAGTTGTGCACTCCCTTGAAGTTGTGTATTCTTTTAGCTTCGTACATTACTTACCTCTGGCTGCCAGCCGGTTCGATTACGTAAATGGCGTGGCACTTATTGCATGCAATTTTCTAACCAGAGTTTGTGAAGTCGAAAGTGCAGGTTGAACGCTTGAATTACATTTGTTCTCTGTTACTCGGTTCTTGGCATTATTGAAACTAAAGACATACTAGGAAATAACATAGGGTGGCTCTTAATTGTCTGCACAATTTAAAGTATGTGAACAGTGCAACAGAAGGCCAATTCACATGCCTGAAATTTGGGAGGTTGCGGTTCGCTCGAACCGCTGCATCATTTCTCTAACCGCTTGCTCATAACGATCTCAAACGTAGTCACAAACGAATGTAGTTTTTTTATAAGTGGTCCAGGTTAAATACAAGTTGAATAAATAAGATGTAATTATGTCAGACTGCCCGCCTGATAATGAGTAGTATAAATTTCAATTGCATACGTATGTTGGCTGTAAGTTTACGTAGCAGATCTTCCACGCGTTCTCTATTCACTAACGGTGTCCAATATGAAGAACGATAATTGCGTTTGTGGCTTAATTCACTCATGAACAACACAACCATGTGATTTCAGGTTATGCGCCACATAAACAACTAACCAGCGAGTTGCATATCTAGTCCAAATTAAATGAGTCGAATTAATCCAAGCAGTTTTCCTGATGAGTTGTTTATCAGACATGATGACTTAGATTTGACCCAATTATGCAGTCAGGGCTGCGGCTGAATTTGAACGAACGACAGAAACGACGTGTTCAACCGCCGCAAGCGCTCTATCAGCTGAGCTACGAATCCACTCCAGGAGCTCAGAAATTTCACATTTGGATTCGGTTACCCATTCGTCACACTGTCTCATGGAATCCACCAGATCATCCGTGGGATAGACTTCCCCGGCAGGATTTCTCGAAAATTTCTAATTGGAAATCACCAACGACACTGGTGAGCATAGCATCCAGCCGAAGCTCTGAGTTTTAAAAATTGGGTTTCATCTAAATCATCAAATTTGCAAAACGGCTCATAGTTGTTGTATCGTTGATAAACACGACCTCAAGGTATCCCGACTGATTGCAAAAGACTCAGCGACTAGACACGACAAAATGTACTGTATATTGCCAAAGGGGCATTATATATGACATTAACACAGTAACTGGCTCCAGTAGCTTGGCTTCGGCCTTGACCGAAGATTGTGTTGATCATCCCGTGACAGGTTCCAGGGTTGTTGTTCGGTTCATGCTTATGTCCCGTTGATGCACTTGTTAGACCTTTCGGTGGGCACCATGTTGCGTGCCACAAATGAGATCATTTTGTACCGAGCCGTTCCTGATATTAGTAATACAATTTCTATACTCACCAGTAATCAGAATACCGTGGAACAATTTAATGATTTCCGTGGTTCCAATATTGTGAGGAGTCCTAGTCGTGAGGGCATCAGTTTGAATCGACAGAACAGTTACCGTGCCTCCTCTTAAGCAAACATCACAGGCAACTGTGGCTGAGCACGGTGCGCAGCGTATGGTACTCTCTCATAGTGTTTCACTTACATACTTGGGACGAATGCACACTCGTAACGTACCGAGTTTCTTGAAGCCAGCTGCTACCGGGCAATCCCAAACCGTCGGTGCCTCATCTCCCACCATCGGACCACCGACTTCTAGGCGGTTTCTATGAAAGTCTGGAAATTAGCGCCACCAGTAACACAAACACGTCTAAACCTATATATACTAAACCATTAAATCTCTCCAAACCCGAAATATTGGCGGTGCGCTAGGTCAATACATTGACCATCGTTTAACACACGCGAAGAAAAAAAACATGGCCAAAGACGCAAAAACAGTGCGGATTGAAATAATTCCCGAAAATGGGGCTAAGCGTCCATAAACAGTTGTTGAGTTTCACGAAATTTCTTTTGGTGGTTTTGCCGACCAGAATTCGTGTGTACATTTCAATGATAAAATGCTGATTAAGGCGTCTGCACCGAGTTGACTAAACATTAAATTGCCATTAATCACCAATTTGCGTGCCCATATTTCGTTCGGATATTTTTTGGTGAAGAATTTCAATTACAAATTGTTTGGCATTTACAAGCCGACCAGAATCAATTCTATTGGCCTACTTTGAGCGACAACAGCGAACGACATGAAACATACTCAAACACATAATAAACTTCAGTCAGACGAACATTTTCGTTTAAGGTGCGCACAATTGGCATTATTGTCCATAAATTGAAATATTATTTTCGGGTTTCCGACCAGGGTGGGCGACAACAACAGTTCGGTGTGACGTGACTTAAAGTTCTTTGTTGGTTTCAGTGTTGCAGATATCGACACTGCTTCAAGGTCAACATCTTTTTGATTAGAAGACGTTTTTTGGAGTTTTCTCTGTGAATCCCGAATGACCAATTCTGTCGCGCAATCTCATAGCCTATATTTCAAAGGCAGTATCTATAGGTCAAGGATGTAAAGATTGTTCCTAGGTAACGATTTTGCTGGGAAAACAGAAAGGCTGAAATGTTCTATTCAACCGACCGATTTAGAACTCATCACATTTTTAAACAACTTTATCCAAGTTCCATTAGGTCCTGTCGCATTTGGAATTCATCTTCTCCATTACGCGGGGCGGGTTGAGTCCACAAGCACGTATTCATTTCAGTCTCTTGAAGAACGCTAAATCGATATGATTGGGCCAATGAGTTACACTGGTCACAAGCATTACAATGAAGGTTTGAGGATATGAGAAGAAAAAAAAAATAGAAACTAAGAACAAAACGAAGGCATGGAACGTAACTGCTAACCTCCTATCATAAACACAACAGTTGCCACAAGAAGTACACATGCAGCCATTTCACCAGATGGCACAACAAAAATTCAATGTCATCCACAAATGTGAAAAACAGAAGTTCACAAACGTTTCCACACGTTCAACAAAAAACGTCTGGTTACATATGCAATACATCCATACTCCCCGATGATGTAGTCGAACACTGTCTACTGATACGAGATGGGGTGATCGTCAAGTTGAATAAACGTGAAAAAGTCAGTTTTTTATTCGCTACGCAATTTCTCCACCTAACTGATAAGCGATTTTTTTTCGATATGAGTGGATTGAACGTCCCGATCACTGATTCTCCCCACAATAGCGCTGCAGCTTCCAAGTCGAATTGGTGTTTTCACTTGACTGAATGCAATATGTAATTCATTGTCAGACAACCGAACTGCAGTCAACAACTCACCTCGCAGTTGAAGAATACACGCAACGAATTTGGTACAAATGAAACGAAAATGACGGAGCGTCGTCTACAATACGTTTCTAATAAACGCGTCCAGTGAAAGATAGAGCGTTGTAAAAAGTCGAGAGCCATTGTGCGCGGAATATTAGCTCTGTTTTCTAATAACCAGAGAAACGTGTCTGAAAGAACCATCGACTGGACGGGGAATAAAAACCTCTTGTCGACCGTACAATGGTGCTGACAGCGCTGTTGTACGGTAGTGGAACGTGGACAATGCATCAAATGGATCTGCGGTAGCTGAGCCATTCTCATACGCAATATCTAAGATACATCCTCAGTATTCAGCGATCGTATATGGCTCCTAACACCACACCAATTCAACGATCGGGCATTGACGGGATTGAACCCATGCCAATGCTCAGTCAATTTCATTGGTTTAGACAAGTCGGTAGGATGAGCTGCGAACCAGTTTGGTACGAGCAACTGAAATACGGTAAGCCAAATTCTAGATGTCAAAAACTGTCCTATCAGGATGTCATCCAAGGCATTTTTCAAATAATATCAGTCTTAGATCCTGGCGGAACTAAGCTTTGAACAGGACGGTCCGGAGGTCTCACACGCTCTCGTCGGCAGCCTTGTTGGTACAATACATGATGTGAGTTTCATTGTGGTTTTCTTATCTGTCGTTGATGTTTGTTCTTTCCGTTCATTCCATCAGTTTTCTCATTCTAAAGAAACGTTTCCCGCGTTCATGTTGACCTACCAACAGGCTAATCAGCATTGGTTGGCTAGATCCGCAGGTAGTCACTCATACGCCTACTGGACTTATTCTTACGGGTTTACACTGAATATTTGATGTGTGAGTAGAGCGATCAGCGGTGCAATGATAACCACTTATGTCAATGGTTAAACAGAGGCGTTCCTCGGCTTCCGTCAGTTTGACAGGCTAATCCGAAAAGAATGCCACCAACCATTAGACAGTTGTGCCCCCACGAATCGTGAAGCTTTACTACTGTTTTCACATCGATTTACTCGCCTTTTCTGTTTTACTCGAGCCACATCATTTAACTGCCTGTTCATGGTGTAAATGAAACTCTCTTACTGATCAAGTTTTGAACTAAAGACTAAATGTATAAGTTTGGGTCAGTTTAAATCAAAAGAAAACATGAATAGTTTACCTCACCTCAACATGGTAGTTGAACACTTCTCATATAAAGAGTGTGAGAATGTATAGTGACATCTACCAGCCTACAGACTATTAATGAAGGAAACGACATAGCCGGCTACTTGTCAGGATTTAAAGATCAATGTCTTGAAGACTACCGATGGCCCAGCTAAGAGTAAGTCGGTGAACCATACACTGGTCGTTTTCAGTTTGATATGCTTCCTGATGAGATATCGTCTGTATATTTCGTGAAACTTTTTTTCCCCAAAGAACATTGGTGTATATTAGTTGCCTAATCAACTTTGTTTTGCTAAACACGAAACATCCGTGATGTAATTCGTATTTTCAGTACCGCAGTGAAAGTCTGATCCTGATTATTCCAAGTTCGACTAATATGAAACATTGAGTTCCCTTTAACCACTTCTTCAGAGCAGAAAGAAGAAATATGTTGCGATATGCTAACATTTCGTTTAATCTCATTAGTCGCGAACGTAGAATGTGTCAATTATATGCATCATACAGATAAAAACAGACAGGGATTAGACACGTGTACAAGCACACCAATTATTTTGTAATCACGACCATGGCAACCCAGTAGGTTGCCTCAACCACTGTCGTGCACACAACGTCGGCTGGTGAGTTCGGATGAGCATCGCTTCACATAAAGCTAATAGTTTCGGGTTTCGATTGTGCAACAATATCTTGAATAGGTTCAGTGGGCCAACTTGGTGACCTGTTGTAATGAGGTGTTTAGCTTCAGTTTAATGTGACATTATACATGTACTATGATGATTCGGCCATGTCCGTTGTGGTTTACTGAAATCGTCGTTAATTATAATTTGGTCTTAAAATACTCAGTTACAAGTAGGCTCTGAGAAATACCTTCTAGGACCAGGTTTGGTCATCAAAAGTCAAAACAATGTAATAGAACAACAATTTATTTCTGTTAAATATTGGTAATATATTCAATTCACTCATACAAATGATAAGTTTAGCCGGAGTTTAATCAGTTAGTCTTGTCCGATTCATAAGAGACAAATTATTTGGTCATTCACTCGTTGAAGAAAGAAGAACGTGTAAACTATATTGAACATAATGACGAAAATTGTAGGCAAAATTATTAGTTGATTACGAGATGTATCAAAACCCTCTCTTTCCCTTAAATACATTCCTGAAGTTTAACATAATTTTGTTGAGAGATTTGTAAATAAGATAGATTTTGATCATGTCTAGGTCTCTCTACTTTGGACAACAGTAAAAACACTACATCAACTAAGTAAGTGCGTCCAAGCTATCGGTATGCATCGTTCTGTTCCTCTAGTACGCAAATCAGAAATGTTCTATGATACCCACAGTTGATGAGGATCTAATGCAAGGAATAAAAGCTAGATTAATGTTGATGGTAGGGTGCATGCTCATTTTGAAGGTTATATTAAACTTAATCGGATTAATCATGTGTGAAATTTCCAGCAACCTGTACAGTCTTCCAACTATTTTATTAAAGAAAACAAACTGATTACACTGATTTTTCTATATTTCCGAAGACTGAAAAGGGTCATCCAAAATATATTGTCGTTAATGAAAATGTCCCACGAGTTGAAACAGACGACGCTATTCATGGTAATGAGTATGCACTATCAAACGCAGTAATGGGATAATGCCCGCACATACTTGTTTACTAAAATTGCAACTCCAAGCAGTACGGCGCACACAAGAGACAACAATCTGTTCGTAAATAAGACTGTTTGTGAGTAATATTATTTAAAGCAACCCAAGAAAGCAGATTACTGGTGTCTAGATAGGTGTTAATTTGATAGAGTATATAACATATAAGATCTTTTGGATACGGCATCAATAGTAAGTTGGGGGTTCACTTCTTAGCTAAGCCACAAGGATAACAGTTTTCGACATATTTCAATTCTCACGAACAACAATTCTCAGACGAATTGGATCATACCATTCACCCCAGTCTTTCATCTTCACTTTGAGGCAATTGGCAAGTCTCGTGTCTGCTTCAATAATAGGCTATGCATAACATCGTCGCCAACAGGAAAGTGGACTAGACGCCCTACTGTAACTAGTTGTGTTGCACAACAAGCCGCTTTGTTTATGAATAGCATAATACTCACAAACGAGGCTGCGTACATTTAGGAGCTAAAGGGCAGGCCTCATCGCCAGGAAGACGACGGGCCAGAAGCGACAATCGGAATAGTATGTACGCACTATGAGGAGAAGTGCCACCTGGGCGGACGACAACGTACTGCTACCCAGTGTGTGTGAATGCACGTTAGCCGTGCAAATGAATGTACGAGTTCGTGGTCCCATGTTTTAACATAACCTGTAAGGGAGTACGTGCAGTAAACAACTTTGCAGGCCATGCGTCTTTTGTCGTCACAACAGTTGTACTGTTTGTTAGAAGGATGTTTGACAGCAGGACTGACTGAATGAGTGGATGGCGATAAATTTTTATTGCATGGCTTCACAGCAATCCGTTCAATAGATCATGTCAAAACGTGGGTAGCTTCCATGGGTTCAACGTCGATGGTGTACTTACGAACAACATAATATCCCTCATTAGGAGTTTTTCATGGCGGCGTACATCTGGCAGGCATGATACACTTGATGTTGAGTTGAAAATAACGTACGAATCTCGTCCTAACTTATGGACTTCGTGATTATCATTATGAGGTTGCCCATTGCAACGTACGTATTTACCGATGTGTAGTTGCAGATGGTGGTCTGTCTGTCTAATATTGGAAGCTTAGTAGTGCTGGTGTTTGGTACACAGCCCAGCAGATCCGGAGCAAACCACTTGTCTAACAGGTAGACAAACATGCGTCTCATTCCTCCCTAATGGTTTCAAGGACAATCTTCCTGTGAGTGATTATTTCATGTTGCATCATCCGTCCTGTAATCGCACCAATTCAACATTTCCCTTTCAAATTCTTTCTAGAGGGCTGGAACGTTGTGAAGCCAATAAGTCTTCCAATTTCCTCTTGCCTGACCAAAGATGAACCAGTAACAGAGCTTATAATATTTTCTGTCGTACTTGCTCTGTCTGCATTTCAAAAGATTTAACTAACATTTGACATCTGTATATTGGAATTATCTTTAAATGCTCTGTTATCTACTTGCGGTGGTCGGTCATAGAAATCACAACGTTCAGATGTTCAAACCAGTTCTTATTTCGTATGTTAATACTATAGTTTATAGAACCTCTTACAGCAGATAAATGTTAAATCACTACGGAACCTCAAGCACTGGTATTGGCTAAATTAACAGCTGAAAGATCGCGGATGTTTTGGCCCATCATAATGTTACCTTCTTTGAGGACTTAGAAAAGAGTACTTGGGAACAACTCATATATTTTAACATAGCCAAGAAGAAACTGATCACCACCAGCTTTCGTAACAGCACCAACATTAAAAATATCAACGACAATGATACTAAGACTAACAATAATAACAATAATAATACTAGTGACAAGTCTGTTGCGTCAAGCTGGTTAGTTTAGGACTGTAGTATCAAAACGAACAGAGAGGTGATCAGCGTGCCTAACACAGGTCGATGTGTAAAACCGGAATTGCACAAGTCCGTGTTGCAACAGGTTGTCTGCACACCAGCTCCATAGTTTAAATTCACGGCCACACAGGTGGCTATCGGAAGGCAAGTCCTGACGACGCTTTGAACCGCGTTACTGAGAAACACCTTGCTGACCTGATAATTGAATGTACATGTTATCCAGTGAGTATCATCAGAATGTAACCAAATCATACAACTGAAAACAACCACCTGTTGTGACATCTAGGTTGTTTTATGGATATTTTTAGCATAAATTTTGTTTAACAATGGATTACTAGAAGAATGAGCCCATCAAATCCACCACGATATTTGCACAACATTCGTCCTATTGACTACTACCGAAGTAGTGAACAGCAGTTTACGCTCTACTGACTAACACCAGAACTACCTGTGCAAAAGAGACGAAAATAGCTCAAGTGAATGTGATCCGATTATTCTATAGATAACTGCCTGACCAAACCTTCTGTTACGACCCTATATACTGATACCTAATCAAGGCTTGTGGGTCTGATTTCATGCAGTGCGAAGTATTGATGAAACACAAAATGGTTGAAACCACTGTCTTTCAATTTGTTGATGGTCAGTTTAATAGACTGTTCATAAAATACAAATTGCAATCTCTTATGGAACAGGTTACAGTGATGGTGACACCAAACTTTACTGAAGGAAACCTAAGTACAGCATACTGTCGTGTTCAGTTTCGGAGAAAGTCAGAGAGATTGGCTTATAACAATAGGAATGAACTATTCTCATCTGTTTCACTCACCATGCATTGAGCACAATTATCACTGGTAGTGGTTGAGTTGGCGTTGAACGTTGTACTGCAGAGCGTGCAGTCGTAACATTTGATAGCATCTGAAGTGATAAAATAGCAACAGTGACAGTTCTGATAACGATTATGAAGATACTAAAAAATCAGTCGTGATATTTACGTGATGTTGTAAAGACATTCAGGACGACCGCTAACCAGAAGAGAAATGAACGATACATGTATATTGTCTTCTAACTTGAATCGCAAACCCGTACAACTGGGGTTTGTATGTATACATTTATATAGTTTAACCGAGTGAAAATTGGATGTTGTCATTGGAAACTAA
>JTDE01000109.1:239928-267590 GCA_014338405.1 Paragonimus skrjabini miyazakii | reverse complement strand
CCGATCGTTGAATTGGTGTGGTGTTAGGAGCCATATACGATCGCTGAATACTGAGGATGTATTTTAAATATTGCGTATGAGAGTGGCTCAGCTACGGCACATCCATTTGATGCATTGTCCACATTTCACTACCGTACGACAGCGTTGTCAGCACCGTTGTGCGTTCGACAAGAGGCTTTTTTCCCTGTCCAGTCGGTGGTTCTTTCAGATACGTTTATCCAAATCTCCGAAAACAGTACAAGCTTTTGCAGCTTGCGGTCCACGGACAAGTCTGTTGATATTTTGCCAGTGAATCTGAAGATGCTTAGCCATTTTCCCGCAAGATCTGCAATGATACGGGAGAGTACATGCACCCGGCGAAGAATAAAAGCCAGAAAGTTTCTTATTGTCGTTGATGCATATACGATGTTTGGATGCTGCGGTCACGGAAGCCTTAGCCATTAGCTGCGTTTCCCCTTTGTTATATGAAACTAACGTACTACCGATTGTTTTAAAATCAGCATGCACATTTTCCTATAACGCTGCTGGCTTGATACTCTGAATTGTCGAGTATTCAGCAAGCTGCCATCTGCGCGGTATTCTACTTCCGCATTCACCTCAAAAATCTGAAGAGCAATACTGAACATTCATTCATACGTAAACCCAATGGGGTTCGGGCTATGACAAAAAACTGCTTCACGTCGATGGCAATTTCGAAACCAACACAGGTCCACCCACACGACAGCACCTTCTCTTTGGTACCCGCTTACGACATTATGATTAAACTAACGAAACTACCTGAATGTCCAAACTTAGCAAGCACTTTTCACAGTGCGTCACGGCCGACGGACTCAAAAACCTTGGTGAAATTCAAGAAAAGGGCCTGAAATGGCTGGTTGAGCTCACGACCCGTCTCCCGGACCAATCGAATAGCAAGCACCGTGTCGGCCGTATCTTAACTGACACGAAAACCACAGTGCTTCCAGGGACCATTCACCTCCAAAACTTATGCATTTAGTTGGTCTGGCAGAATTCTTGTTAGCACCTTCCCAGCGCGGCTCAGCAGACTGATGCCCTGATAACTGCCGGCGCTTTGCTGATTACCTTTACATTTAAACGAAAGTGCAATCATTTTCTCCGTGGACTTTGAGGGACTATTTCCAGCTCCCAGAGGGAATGAACCAACTGTGACAAAGCTGATTCAAGAAGTAAGCCGCCAATCTTCAGAGTTCCCCCTTGATATTTAATTTTTACCTGCAGCTTTTCTGTTACGTAGTTGTACGACAGCTCTTTGCACATCCGCCAAATCCGTGGCAACACCAAACGAAACTTTTACATCTTGTTGCGGCAAGCTATTCATGGTCTCCTAATCAATATTGGCTGGCTGCTGTGGTAGACTACAATTGTGTTTGCGTCAGGCTTTCATAATATCCTCCGGATGAGTATTCAGAAATCAGTGTCTCCGTCAATCAGTGTTTTAGTAGCCGGGACAGATAGACCAAATTTCGTCTTCAGCGAGCCACAGAACTCCTTTTGTTGTCGTCAGTGAACGTAGCCTTGCGTCAGCTCATCCTGCTTTTTTCACCAGCCATCCTAGATTCTGCAATGCCGTTCGGGAATTTGACTCCAAACACTCTGGAACGTGGTGCTCCTGTCTTTTTCTCTGGATCCACTTTGGAAACAGCAGACTTTGCAATCTTCCCTTGTATCAAGTTAAAGATTACTCCATTATTGTCTTCAAACCAATCTGGTCATTACTATTACTGGATACCGATCGGCCATGTTCTGCTCCTTGAGATGTTGCCTCGTAACGTTAGGGGTGATGGATATGGAGGCGTTCTTCAGGTGAACGGTAACCGCACACTGAAGAATATTCCTCATCTTTGACCTCTAGAATCGTGCAACATTCGAATTCTGCCGTTGTGCGGATGATCTAACATAATCAGGCTCGCACGCATGGGTAAACAGCTTGATGCTGACCAGCCTATGATCTGTGCTATACTCAGTCCAGCATATCAGCCACGTGAGACTAACTTTACGATGGCCACGCCAACGCACGATGCTATAACTATACAGATGGTGATGGCCTTATCGTTGGTGACTCCACGTCGTTATATCGCTCGCATTCAGCTGGAATCGGGTGTTTGCGATAGCCGGCTCGTGAGTAGCACACAGGTGGAGCAGACGATCACCGTTCTCGTTGACTGAACCAAGGGTCCGAGAACGCTCGGCTGGGCTGTTGGATTGTGCCCAACTTACACTTTGACGTCACATCATAGGACCATTCTTGTATCATTAGCTGGACCGTAAACACTAAGAAATGTTGCACACTCATTTAAATTGAGCTGCAGTCGTGTGGACATACTGTGCGTTTCCTGTATCATCGAATAAATGATGTGATCAGCCACTGCGAAACAGTCTGCATGGTCTTGAGTACTGTGTACTAAGTAATCTACCCAGTAAAAAGCGTACCAACACCTACTTCTCGGAGTTCACTCAGTTCTGAATGTCATTTGCCAATCCAGCTCACGACATGAATGTTGTAGCTCCTTGATTGTGTCTTTAGTCATTCCGGGCGGTAAGTGCTGCAACAATCCAGCATCTAGCACACGTTTTATGTGTGGGAAATATCCTGCGTACACGCGTATATTTCAGGAAGACACGTGGGACCTCGGATTGAACCCCTAATTCAAAATTTTAATTTGTGGGACAAAAAGAGATAGGTTTACATTAGAGGACCCTACTCGGAGCCACTGACTCATTTGTTGGCTAGGTTCTAATCAAGCCCGGTGTCGTAAGGAGTAAGACGCTAACTAATCAGTTTGATTGATGCTGGGTTTATTAGATGGTTTTTAAGCCGCAAGAAGCGTCCGAGAATTTGTGCAGCTTCTTCGACCTTACAGGATAACACGTTGGCGGTCACGGTCAACCTTTAGGCTACAGAAGTGCTCTCCACTTGAAGGTATTTTGTCTAACCCCTCTTTCTACTTGCTGGAGATAACAGTGGCGCAACAGTCAATAAACTCCCGCTGCATACTCACAGACTCGTGTCTTACCTCCTAAACACCCCTACGTAGTCAGTCGTGCGACATACAACACTATGGATGTAACTGTCTTTTTTCTGGGGGCTCCTCATTGACCTATCTGGCATAATTTAACCGGAAGGGACCGAAGTCCTAGCCAACAAAGTCTGATGGATCAAAAGAACACACAAACGCATGAAGGCAGTATCAAAGAATGGGAAATGATTCACGGTTTCTATATCGAAATCATTGCTTGTGTGACGGATACTACATCTAGTTTAAACTTTAGTGTAAATAGAGCATAACCATATTCTGTTGCGTTTTAAGGAAAACACAAAATATCTTTAACAGATCGAAAGTTTCAAATCGCCAATTTCGGTTTAACTTCTCAGCTGCCAACTAGAAGGTTTTATTGAAAGACCGACAGGAACATCAATCTTACATGCTCTTAATGATAGGCACTTGGAAGCAATCGTGACATCAGCATTGTTGGGTTGACTGACGTTATTGACTGTTTTCTAGCTAGAATGCTGACAAGTTTTACCAGCTTATGGCAACTGGGATGACGATATGACTTTCACCTTGCCTTGACGGGTCAAAGGTATAATACAACCGGGTGGGAAGTCCTCTTATACAGCTACAATCCCCGGCCAACCAATGAGGGGGATTTGCATTTATATTAGTAATGCATCGTGGGACAGCGGTACTGAAGGGTTGGACAGATCCACCTACTCCGTAGCGACCTCAGAAATGGCAGGATACGCCCTCTTATGTTTGTGAATAACACAGTGATGAGCCTTATGGTAGGAAAGTCTGTAGCCTGTTTCGAGCAGGTGCTTAGCTGACTGGATTTTGCACTTGAGTTGCGCCACTTTTGTCCCGCAGTGCGCGTACCCATATCGGGGGGTGCACTCCGATGCGGGTGCCTCGTGGACAACTAGTTCTTTCAGTGCAGTGCTCTCTGCAGTCACAGGAGAGCTTACAGATAAAGTCGGATGTAGTTAAGCCGATCTGACTGCTCACATAAGCTGGGCAGGAAGCGAATACACAATTTAGCGTGTTTTGGAGATAGCAACCGTCGTGCGATGTTTCAGTTGACTAGCAAACTGACAACTCACAAACAGGATTTCCAAGTATAGCAATCCCTTTGGTACAGATGTTTATTAGTTCATAGCTGAGTGGATGATATCTCTGGGTAGCCAGATTTTTATGGCGGAAAAGTGCTCAGCACTTCCCTATGGCAAGATGCCTTTATGTGTAGATCCAGAGGATTGTTAAACGAAGTCTGAAGAATCCTACTTGATTTGTATTCGACAATATATCAATGAATGAAACTACTGCTTGGTGTGAGAACACTTTATGTAATGGTTAATCATCTATGATAACCTCACAAATTCATGGTTTTGCACGATCTCGGGTAACGAGGTTACATCCCACTTGCAGTAAACGACTTCTACCCATTGATAACATATAGTCAGGTATCGGCAGCACTGGTGGTATAGAAGAGATACTTAGTGGATTACAGGACCGCATTCAGGCTACTCATGAAACCCAACTTGACGCAAGCACTTCATATCGTGTTGGCTATATCAATCTTGTAAAAACGCAGCTGAACAGTTGTGATCAATAAGTTATCCAACCTTTTGAGCAAAAAGAATCTAAATGCGAGATGACGACCAGCAGAGTGATTGACCATATGATTCGCGGCCTAACTTTATGAATGAGCAGGCACAGAAGGCCCTGTGTCAGTTAAAATGCTTGCATATTTTTCAGTATGTTTGTTGGATGGATATGTCAAATGCGTCGTTGAGTTCAGCTGTGTTGGCTGCTGTTAACAGAACAAAGTTGAAAAGCAGTGTTTGGATTGCGTCTCTTATAAATGAACTGTCAGGAAGTTATTCCTCCATTTTTATTTATAAACCAGGTGCACCACGTTATTTTTATGCGTGCAGATTCAATTATTTGGTGTAGAACAAGTGATAACTGTTGAGTTTTGGTTGAACCAGGGTCTGGCAACAACATTGATGGCGAAATCAGGTTCATTAAGCATTATAGATACCTATACTATATCCTTTCCTATGGACATGTGTACACTTACCGCGAATGCATTCTGCATACTACCGACAGGACAGAACTAGTTTTGATTCGTTCTTCAGAAGACAAATCTTGAGGTCACCCGTGATACTCGTTATGCAGGTGATGGGTGTCGGTCGTCATCACTTATTTTGGCAATCTGTACTAAAGTAAGTTGTCGAGTAAGCAAATTTAGAATTGTAGTGACCGTGAGGGAATTACTATTCAGAAAGTCTGTGAGTATTGACAAGTGGCCGCTGACTTGTACGTTGAAAGTACTGAAAAACCAGCGGTAAATAAATATTAAAACAGTTCATTGTCCCAAGTTAGCAGGAAGTTATTTACAAGGCTAAGTTATTTAACTTCCATAGTTTTCTTGGCACGCTACAAAAAATCACACCAAAGTTCCTACCAAGGGTGATTACCAAAATTATGTTCCTTTGCCTTTCGACCCACATAACTCTCAGTATCACAGGGAAAGAATACTGCGTCTACCGTTTTCGGTTTCTAAGAGTTCACTGCGGTCTATTACACTTCAGGCATACACCGTGCCTCGAACAGATCGATCATCGATCACGAAAAGCGATGTTAAAATATTTGCAATTGAATATGGTGCAGTTTCCGTAAAAGAAAAAAAAGAACGGATGTGCACTGACGCCTGACTGCAAACATAGATGCTGATCAGTTCCTTTGTGAAATAGTTCTAACATTTGTGTTAGTACGATAGGACGGTGAAAAGTAATTTCGGGATGCAGTATATTACAATCCTCTCTTACACACAGCATTTCGCAACAATCAATGAAAAATAATTTATATAAAATTTCAAAAACCACCGTATTCAGAAAGATACATTTTGTTTCCGGAATGCCAAATTTTCGCATCCGGTGGATCTTCGTTTGTGGCATTGTTGTTCGGAAAATTGGCACAGTAAATTATTGGCACATAAACTTTTTATTTTTGCACTACTCATAAGTAGTGAAACTTAACGCTGCTTCTGCATTTAAAATGACCGTAAAACGCTGACTGCAAAACCGATATCTGTCGTAATCATAAACAAAAACTAGTTCTTTCGGATCCACACGTTTCTTGATCAATTAGACATGGAAATCAAACGAACTCTTCGGATGTGAATCATGCGAGAAGCGCACGTTTCTTACCAATTCATCATCAATGTTGAACCGAAGCAAACTGACAAAAAATGTTCAGCTATCAACGTACAACATCTGCAGCATATTCTGAGAATCCTATGTGGGCTGACTAAGGAACTGTATATTTAAGACCAGTCGATGTGTTTGTTCAAGTCAGGTCATCTTTTAAAAATCTCAGATGATGATACGCCTGTGTTCCAAATCAAACTGCATAGTGTTTGTCTCTGACATTCTAACACTAATCACTACCAGCCCTGTGGTTACTTGCGTTTGATGTCTTTGGATATCTAAATTGATATTGCGTTGCTTCCCAAGAGTTCGCATTAGGATCAATTTAACAGAACTAATAGGTACCTCAAACCATGAAAATCTTCTGCGTTACTTGCCACGAGTCGATATTGTGTTTGTTTGTTACTGGTCAATAGTTTTCTATCGCATACCCACTGTCGTTGACATTCCCACGGTGGACAGTCAGAAATGCAAGACAGATATGCTGCTCTCACCAGCTGATTCACCCAAGAAGTTCTGAGGTTTGAATGTGCAGTCCACAGGTTTCCCGTTGTCAGTAATGACAGCCGAGATAGTAACGGCTACGTATGGTTCATACAAAAAACGCGTCTGCTATCGTAAGTGATTGACAAGGACCAAATAACTCGGTCAGTGTAATCCAACGAACTTCATGCCGACAGTATAGTTGATATCTGTCAACCTTACCGTGTTCAGCTGAGTGGCAGGAGGATTAGGAAGTTGTTCAGGTGAAACCTCTTTCGCGAACCAGTTTGTATACGCAAACATACATACAGCCATATCAAATACGATTTATGTACGAAAGGCTGACGTATTAATTGGATTTAGTAGCTCAAGTATATGTTACTCACATGTTGATTGATTTGTTAGATTCATTAACACTTAAGTTAGTGAATGTCTTGTAGCTGGTTGAACAAAAGATATATTGACGACGGCGACAACCAAAGTAGTTGTGAGGTGTTCAATGCTATCCATTTGTAAGACCTGCCCTGTGTGAGTGACGAGGTCCAGTGAATTTGCCCGTGATCACGCATAAGAAAGCACTCTTGATGGGAGCCTTTTTACGAGCAGACAAAGATGATTTTTTATTGTCCGAGAACAAGCGCACATTATTCGGCCGTTTCTTCTGGATAAGCTAATTTAATAAACTCGGGAGTAATAGGTACCTCTTAATTAGCATCTAACTTCCCACTAGAATATGCATCCTCGTCAATTATTAAACAGGTGATCCACCGTCATATCTCATTCATTTATCTCAATACTTTCATAGTAAATAAATAACTTATTGGCGTAAAATTTAGGAAGCTGAGTTAAGTAACAGTTAGATTTGTTCACTAGCACACTTCTGTGATAAATGTCCCGTTGTACCGAGCAGTCGTTAAGTTAAACATGATCTTTATTGTCCAGTGCGCATGTTCCCATGCCACTCACGCGGTTGCGTTTCCGGACCGGAATTCCAGTCCTTGAAGCGGTGGGATTTCCACTTAAACGTCGTGTGCACTGCTGGCTGGTTTGTGGAATGTTACTTGTCATTTCTCGCCCGTTGGCCCGATATCGTTAAATTATGATTTGTTTGCTTGCGTTGTTCGCAATCTATCTGCTATGGGTGGTGGTCATATCTCACCATCGGATATTTGAATAAACGCAGTTTCGACTTGGTCATCCATCACAGTAAGTGTACAGCCGAGAATATTCGCAGGATGTCATTTGAAAGTGCTCAAAATTTCATGATCACTAAGGTTTAATGAATTATTGTCAGTTTCCGTCTGTCACACGTGTCTTCAGCTAACCGCTCCATTCACGTTTGAATGACCGAAATAGGTTTGACTGAAATTTCATATCTTGTGTCTAAGGATAACTCAGCTTTGGGGGGATATTTCGCCCAAGGTGTTCCTTTATGGTACATTCAAGTTTTGTTCGAATGTCTGCCCAGTTGTTTCAGCAGAAAGAACGGTTTTCGAGTGTTTTACTTAGCTGTAGACGTTATCGTGGAAGTTCTACACAACCACTTTTAAGGTAATCTTAATTAAAGCTTTGGTGCTGCTGAAACGAGGCGTACTCGTGTTGTATAACATACACCTTAGTTTGTGAGCAGTATATCACTACTTGTGCGCGCCGGAACTGAAGGGTGGCTGTTAGACCCAATAAGACTGGATAGTATAGGCAACTATTGGAAACGTCTATCTGCACTATATGTGATGTGTCACTAAGGCAAACGACGAAGCAATGCTGCCCAACGGATGCGGATCTACGTCAACCATGCAAATTTGTCTTGGCATCCGTCGTTTTATGTTTGCCTATACCTTGTAATAGATTTCGTAGGATGAACAACTTTGAGAGCCAAATGTTTTTATGGTCACATCACTTAGGGAATAGTTTGATCACATGTAACATTACGCTGCACATAACAATCGCTCATTTGTGCCGCCGTTTGGAGGGTATTTTAGTAAGTGCCGCATTCCACTATACGTGTCATTTGTATTCATGTTGTTTGACATTACTGCCTATCGACATTGACTCCGGCCTACACAGTCGAAGTACATTCATGTACACGTGTGGGCGCATGTACAGTATCCCATAATATTTTCTGTTGGAATTTGTCATAAAAGTTTCTGTAGTGATTTGACGAACGCTTCTGTCACCTGAAACACAACGCAACAAATCTGCTGTAGGATTAATCAGGATAACGGACGCAGCGAACTAATTGAGCTTTCGCGTATTCTTTCTGTCCACTGAGATTTTACTGGACTAGGTTAACCAATCAATAAACGAGTTATACTCATAGTCAACGACTCAACGGTGGTATACAACGTAGTTTATACATTTTGACTCAATTTTCATAAAATAAACAAACCTTATACCGTACATCTATCTTTTCGATATCTCTGTTTCGGTTTGATCAATTTCATGCATTCTCAAGCGCGGTTAGTTACTGATTTTTTTCTATCTTATTCTAGAGTACACTTGCTACAAAGTTGCTACGCAATGGAATTGTCCATGACTGAACAACTAAACCCAATGATCAACTCTGTTGGAACTTGAGAGTTGATCCAACGTAGTGGGATTCGATACAACAAATAAGAATGCCTCACATATGACAAGATGTTCAACAAAATTTCAGTGGTTTGGATTTATATTCCCAGGTAAATAACCTTTGTTCATTAGGTTACTAACCGACCCTCTCTGTGTCGAAATAAAGATGTATTCAGTACGAAATACATTTCAGATAAATATTCAATCAAAAGCGAAGTTTGGTACGTAGGTAAGAGATCTAAATAAATCATATCGACTTCTCTTCTTACAGCTATAAAAACAAGCGGGAAATCGAAAGTTCGGAGACAGACCAGATGAAACTTTAAAAGATGATTGCACGCTGGTAATTAAAGCACAAACTTGCAACAAAGCTACTGATAAGACAATGTTTGTTGTCTGCAAATGCATGTGAGATTTGCATATACAGATAAGATGTGAAAACCGTAATACTGGATTAGTCCGCCCTATTTTCCGGAAGCAAACTCTAGAAACACTTAGCACGCCAACAACGTCAACGCTACAGTTTGAAGGTAGTCTCAGAAACAGAAAACTTATGAACTGGCGCCTCAAAATTTATACCGAGATTTGTTATGATTTCGTCATCGATAAGGAAAGCAGCCAACCATTATCCCGAGGTCTGTCCTAGAATCGAGCCGGACGAATCTTAAGATCCGTGTGTAACTGGCCACTAGTTAGTGCTACCTGGAAAAACCGTTAACGTTGAGAGGATACAAGATACTGATATTATCCATCTTCTTTCCAGAATCCCAGACACCTCCGAGTAAACTGAGATAGGAATCTCTCAGAGAGTTAGATATTGCCTTGACTGTAAGGTTTTGATGTGAAGAAGCCTGAGGCGATGCAGCCTAGACTTCTTTCAGCAGATTGTCTACCGCCCGTCCATTACTAGTATCCAGAAGGTGACCGCTATAAGGTTGGAGGCAGACAGTGAACCGACCTTTTGAAAACTGTGGGTTATCTCTTTTGACATCAATAATCGAGTTCATATTATTCTTCAGAAGATGGGGAAGGAAGGTGTAATCACTTGGATCCGTTAGTCCTCTAGTAATAGCTTGTGAGGGTGCAAATAATATTCCAAAAATCTTTGACGGTTACAGAACATCGATGAACTTAAGCAGTCAGAATATGCTAGAACAAAAACAGTATCGGAGGGTTTTACAAACTCGCTGCAAAACCTTTTATATCCTTCAAAAATCGTTTTTGCCAGCTGCTGTTCAGTAATCTCCCTCATATCTGGATCGAAAACGTTGATATCGATTAATGCGCAAGGGAGACTTTTACAATAAACGTTCGTGTGTTTTCAGGTTATGCGTGTTGTCAGGAGTAGTCCACATTTCTGTTATCCTGATTCTCAAATTTTTAACCAAGTGCATACCAGGCAGTCATACTAGTCTTCAATAAGATAACGAACGACGCTGAACGTTACTGGACAGCAAATGTCAGTAGTTTTGAAGTCCTGTTTAGGTCAACGAACAAGATGCATTTTGAGGAAGGAAATATTAATTTTTTAAGGTTCATATGTAGATCTCTGGATGGCGATTCCGCGTGGCAACAATCTTTAGGTAGTGTAAACTTGCATAAGATAAGGAAGAACCTTCAGTCGAACCTGGTTTATCTAGTGCACCAGTTGTGCCATATCTTGAATGCTGATACCAGATCACAACAATTTTCACAGTTCAAATGAGGGACGATTACGCAGACTCACGGGAACCAAACAGCTTTAGGGAGAATCATATAATTGGCGGTAGGAGACAATATCAGCAACATTCCTGACAGTAAAGCACATGCCGCCAGATGTTGGAATTAGGGCTCCCAGTTACAGAAGATAGCCTTGCATATGATGTGGACTACTTGGGGAATCTACCGACTAACTCTGTACTATAACTGCCAATTTACAAGTTGCGCAGAAAGGTAAGTTCAAGTCGTGTGCATGCGCAACATGTAGCAGTTTTCATGCGCTCAATCTTCTGTTATGGAAGCAACCAGTGTGCTGTAACTTCCATGACACACAGGACGAGGGTTCGTTTGAACGAAAGAATTGGTAAAATACGTAACTGCAAATAAGCTGATTCACAAGCGGAGCATGGCGCTTGCGGAAGCCCGGAATATCTGCAACCGTGTGTATTGCAACTGTAGCCTCAAACATGTTTATACCGAATCCAAAAAAACTTGAAATACCAATGGAGTTTTCAAAACTTTCTTAGTCAACGAACAGCGATACTGGTCCGAGGAAAATCAGTAAGTGAAATTATGCGATGAGTTGCATCTTAGATTTACCTAATGAATGCTGTGTTATATAACTTATGATGTTAAACAGGTCATAATTTAGAAAGGTATCGCCGGAAATTTGCCATGAAGACAACTGCCAGTTAACCAATTAATTTTGTTTGCACAATACATTTGGTCCCGTTGAGACGACCTTTCTAGCTACAATTGCCTTAACTTCAACTCGGCCGGTTGAGGGCACATTTTCATTGTTAGTATAGGAAGTAGTGAATTTATGATTTCGAAATCACTAGAAGACTGTTTGTCTTCCGAATCCTTTTCGAACATTGTGTCTACAGAATTACACAAGGTCATTGGCCATCGTTCGATTACCTTAGAAAAGATTGATGTACTAGTTGTTGGGAAAGAAAATTGTTGTAAACCCTCCTAAACGGTACGCTAGTTCGATCTCGGTATAGTGGTGCGCTCGATAAAATCGGATTCTCGTCCCAGTAATATTTCACACGAAAATCCCGGTCCCAAATACTACCGCGACTGTCCCGTATTTGCTCCCAAGGCAAACCAAAGACGCGTTCAAAATAAAAAGCTTTGATCCGCTACAAAACGGGGATGCCCCTAGGGCGACAAGTACAAGGTATTTATAGGGCACGTCATGAACACACATTCCCACCACCTCATGAGAAAGAGTTAGGACCACACATGTGCGTAACGGTATAAAAAGTCTCTACCGATTTGAACAGTTCCGCTAGTTCGGATTGAGTCGAGTGATTTTTTTCTTCTGTCTCACGACGGAGGCGCCCTGGGACGGTCACAGGGTGGGCGCCCTAACAAAAATAAACCTATGTTGGTGCGAATGATGATAACACGCCTAAGTTCAACAAGTCTGAGATTAATATCTTCAAGGTTGCTCAGTATGTTGCTTTCGTTGAATACGTTTCAAAATTATGAGTGAAATGAAGATCCTCAGGTTCATATTTGGAAATTAGTTAACAACGGCTCAAGCAGTATACAAGATGAATAGATGGGAGCAAAGATGATAGAAGTTGACGGAGGTTCAGTATCTGCAGAACGCGGAAGAACTTCCTTGTTCAGCAAAATGAGGAAAGTTGTGGAGAATTACGGTGTTCTGCAAAACTTAAAATTTTATAGAAGAGATCCATTTGCGAAAAATCGGGACTTCGGCTAGATTCGAACCAGCGACAGAAAAACCATGCCCAAACACGGCGAGCGCTCTACCAGCTGAGGTAGGAAGCCACTGGTAGAAGCCAGCTGGTAAAGCGCTTGCCGCGTTTGGGCATGATGTTTCTGTCGCTGGTTCGAATCCAGCCGAAGTCCAGATTTTTCGCAAATGGATCTCTTAAAAATTGTCACATCTGCCAAACTACTTATCAAAAAGGAAAATTTTATGTTGGTGGAATGGAGCTCTCAATGACAGTTTGATTAAGGCATGAGATACGCCGGCTGAGCTGGTTGATTCGCAACACACTGAAGACAGAATAAGAAAATTTGCTTTTGAAAGACTGCAGACAGAACAATGAACAAGATTAAACTTGCTGTCTACCTTAGAGACTGCGTGACTGAGAATATTAGCCTGATTAACCAACGTGAATATGGAGGATTTTCTTATTGGAAATGAATGTGTTAAGAACTTGCTTCGTTCACCAGTCACTCGTACCGCGTTTCAGACAACGCTGAAAGGACAAACCAGTTGGATCCTATCTCAAGATTCAACATCAAGGTTGGGTCAACAATCACAATGGCATATATTCCTCTATTTTGCAGGGTTTTTGTTCAAAATTCGGCGAACCAAAATAGACTTTTCACGTCACATGTGCTAACGCTATTGCTAAATAAATAACTTCACATTTCTAAAATATCGGTGTCGCACCGTGAGTAGTAACCGCTTAATATAACCAACGTCGGTCACATACAACTTGAGAACCAATTGACAACGTGTTGTCGATGGAATTTTCCTCACTGTCAAGTGTGCATGATGCATCAATTTTGACGGGATGAAGGGTTAACGTCAAATACCTTAAACAATGCCAGTAAATCAACCTGTCCAAGTAGTGGAGGCCGAAAACAGTATTCAGAACAATGGTCCAGTGTGGTGTTATGCATAACAGAGAAGAACAGAATAAATGTCACAAACCTCAATTGTTTATTTTCGTAGAACCTTCAGCTGTATAGAACTGCTAGGCAGAATAAAGCTTAGCGTCAAATGAACTTTGACCGGTGTAACCGATAACATTCAAAATACTGCAAGAATCGGACAAAAACAGGTTCAGTATACATGATGTACGCAGCAATACTGTCAGTGTAACCATTACAAGTTAATTAAAGGCAAAAAACTCACTGTACGGAAAACAGTTTGACGCGTTAGTGGGAAATGAGAGGTTATTTAGGGAGTTGCCATAATTTTCAACGAACACCCTAAAAATACTATCGTTTATCATTGGCTAGATAAAGGACAGTGATATAAAACAAAATATAATGAATGAAAAGTCACAGTTCAGGCAATAATTAAAAACGACCTTTGATGTACGTAACAAACAGATGAGGAAACGTCAGTGACACAACAGAAAGAAACTCCTTTCACCCGATTTGTTGAATGCAAGAGCCTAACAGTACGAGTTTGAATTAATAAGGTACAGATGACGTAAATTATGGAGAAATCGTGGGACGTTTGGCTACTTTAAACTAAGCATTGATAAGGTTCAGCAAGTCAACAATTGGCGGCCAGCCAAGTATGACAATCTTCAGTAACTGAAAACCATATACAAAAATAACCATAACCGACTGCAACAAAATCAACTGTCGGTTCAACATTTTACCACCTTTATAGAAGGTTTACGCTACGGCAAACTCAATAAAACAATGCTAGGTTTTTAAGGCCAACTGCACTCATCGGTGATAGGTCCACGTGTTCATCACGCTTCAGATTGTTCCAGTGTTGACAGTGATCCTTGAGCTCCATAATGCCAACTTTGTTTGATGGCACCAGAGTCAATTTCACATCGGGAACCGTGCAAAACTTTGCGCTTAAACAGCTGATTTTTGAGAGGCTGAGCTGTGCGACTTTCAGTGAGTGTCAGGAGTCTCGTTTCCAGCTTGCCAACGAACTCTTCCGATATTCGCCAGGGAGTAGCTATTCTAACCTGTTGGCAAGGAAGTGAATTTTTCTGAAGAAGTTGATTTTGACTGGAAGAACATCACTGTCGTCCAGACAAATTAGGATAACTGACACAATGGTCTAATGTACTGTGCCACTTGTTTTGATTGTGAATAATCGTTGAAAAGTGTTCTGCAAACGGAAAGAACGCTACATTCAGGATTATTAGCACTGTGATAGTACATATTGTAATTTACACTGGTTGCTATAATTTGGTCATTGTTTACTACGTTCAGGTAGGCTTCTCCCTATTCATTGCTGCTATCATGTGCAGCTCGATCTCCTCCAATCACAGCCCGTAATCTGAACGTAACCCGACCTTTTTTATCTGTCGCCTTCTGATGTACGGTTACTGCATTTCTTCTTCCATATACTTGACAAGTATGACAACACTTTCATCTGGCATCCTACTCCGTCAGGCGCAGTACTGCGTGCAGTTTTGCGATTGATATTTCTAACATCTGCACATAATCCCATCTCACATCCCATCATTGAAGAACTAACACTAAATGGGCTGCCACGTCGAGCAAACCAGAACTAAAGTGGTCTTAGCAGTACGCAGCAAACAATTTATTAGGAACCAATAAACTTTTTATACAGGAGCGACAGTCTTTGTGAGTACGACAAGTGTTTTTACGCTTTTACTGACTCGTTCGTTGTTGCGTTCCACGACCTTGCCTTAAATAGCTCGGTTGTTTAAATTTGACGCGGATTCACATAACTTGTTCTATTTACCACTTTAAACGAACAGAATCGATATAAAATTGTGTCACTGTTACTAATTAGTTAGCGCCGACTGTCTAAAATTCAGCCTGCGGCAGCTTGTTCATGAGCTGTATTCGACCGAACTTTCACCAACTACGACATAGCTCATTAGATGAACTTACCACATTTCTTTGCGAAAAGTTAACAGTTTACTTTAGCCGACCATCTAATAGATTACTTCAGGCCGATTAAGGTGCAAAAGCCCTCACTGTTATGATCCCTGTTATCACTGGTTCAAAATTAGTACCAACGTGGAGTGTGTGAGTGGCACCTTTAATGTGCCAAATGCGCAAGTATTTGAATGCAGTTGGAACCACAGCTTCAGTAAGAGTCCGGACAAGACTGTTTTCAACCAGAAAAGTCGACAGAAATCAGTTCCAAGGTGGATAGTTCACATACGGCTCGTCTAGATAGAGCGTACTAAGTACCTTTGTAGCATCAATTGTTCAGCAAATGTGTGCCAAAATACTTTGTATACTTCGTGTCCAATTCCGGCCAAGTCCGATAGACGTTGACATATCGTGCTAGTTAGAGGTAAACAGACAGTGAACAAGAATGCATGCTAAGTAGCCAAGAAGCGGTAGACATTTAGTCGAACGAAGCTCAAACATCCAATATCCATTCACCAGCAGTGAGCACGTTGACATATCGTCTTTGAATTATGCGTAAAGAACATGTCAGGACTTTAACTCTGTGGAGTCACTGAATGGAATCACCAACATTGTCATCCGCTAGTCTCTACACACTTCTGTTGAATCATGCAAACGGAGTGGTGTTTGATATAGATGGCAATGAAAATCAGCCCTGCCTGTTTGCGAAAACGCCCGGAACGACAAGATGTTAAGTACGATTATTTTGCTCTTTTGAAATGTAAAGAAGTACGGCGGTAAAACAAAGGGAAAGGAGCAGTTTAATTCCATACATGCTTTCACTGGTCAAAAGCATGATAGGTGGATATTTAAAGTCATTAGCCTTTGCGCCCAGAGAACAAAGTTACTACGTACGACTGGCAACCCGTCAGTTGGTTTTAGGATAATTGTTTTGTGACAGCATATTAACATACAAAATGTCTAAGTAGGTTTTGTTCACGTGATCAATCCCAGGCAGGAGCTTGCGGTTGAAGAGAGTCGTTCATGCTGTCTAACAGGGTCACGTCGGATCTGGCCTTACACGAACTCCTTCATACAAATGGGGACATGTTGCCTAATTGTGATGTGTGTGACAACTATGGTAGTGATGAGGACGAGCGACCGCTCCATACTGCTCACACCACCACTGTTCAGTGGAGTTTGCCACCAAAGTAGCAGCAGGAAAACACGGGAAGAAACATCTCACCAACATGACAGTGCAGCATGTCATGGAATAGTTCTGGCTACACAAAGAAGCTGAGCATCAGGCAGCGGCCGGGACCTTCTAGGACGATTGCCATATGCAGATAAGTGTTTTTGTTCCTTGTCCTGTTTGAACACCTAAATCGTGTTAGTTTCCTAAATAGACAACCTTTGTGCCATCCGTGTTCTTGGCTCACAACACTAGGTGGCTATATAAGTGAATTCGGAAGCGTTTCTAATCATTTTATTGGAACGATAAAACATCAGTATCGTTACCGAGCAGCGGTGGAGTTTTATAATGTTCCTCTTTCCCCATTTCCTTCTTTGTTCAGTATTCCGCACAGTCCTGGAACAGGCCTTTTCAAAGAATACACCGTAGGAAACAAATCATGTACAGCGTATGCATATTGTAGCCCGAAAACGAACATGTGCACGTGGTCTAAGCATATTTATAACGTTTGGCAAAGTTGAACATCCAACATTTTATTTACTGCGATTGCAAGTTACGTCAACTCCTTAGAAATTGGTAGTCAATTTACGTAGGCTTACGGTCCCAAACAGGGAGTATACTGCTCATCCCTCTATTGCAAACACTTTTGCAGATAAGTTAAGGCTTCCATTGAATCCAGCAAGTATTCCTTTGACGATTGGTGGTATTTCATGTTAACCATTGTTGTACCATGTTCAATCAAGACGTGGACATTCTGCGAAAACGTTGTAAACCCCTGCCTCATATATTGTTGTAACTGGGTCTTACAGCCTACGAGCGCGTAAACGAAAACGAAATAACGGTCAATGAAACAGCGAACAACAGCACGACGGATAGCGATATTAAACGACGGAGTACGTAGCATTTGCGATCAGTGAGTTTCTTACCATCCAACCCATCCACCCGAGGCTACTACATGAAGACAGGAAAAGACCGGCCTCAACACAGAGCTTCTTCATGTTGCCCATCCTGAAGACAACATGGATACAAACCCGTCAGTATTTATAGGGTTTGCGATTAGCAACAAAGCAAAGCCGGAAAGAATGAATCAGACAATAGTCCACATAGTTCTGTCTAGGCAGGTAGTCAGGATGACAACAGCAGTTGCCACGACGGTTAAGGACGATCGTGGAGATCGGAGAATTACACAAAGGTGAAGGTTGCTGACAGTGTACTTTGTTTGTATACTTGGCACATTATATTTTTGAGGAAATGAGGCCTTCTCCGGCAAATACGTTATCTCCTCAACCCATATATCGATTTTGTCACAAACCGTCATGTGACAGCTTTTCACTTTCCGAAACTAAAATCTTGGTTGAAGTGTTCTGTTGCCACATTTATGACAAGCAAATTTGTTAACCTAGTCAATTTTGTTAAGTTCACCCTTAAATCAACATTACCGTATGATTTCTGTATGAATGAAGAAATAAGTTGATACGGACTGAATTGACAAAATTCGTTTAAGAAGTGTTCGAATAAATACACTACTTCCATCAGAGGTATACACAAGTTCAAACCGACCAGCTAATGCGTATGCGTTCCCGGGAGTTGTCTTTCGTTGGCAGACTGCGAAGATGCTTGTAGGCCATAAAGATGGCAAGCCAGATTGACAGCAGCCTGTCCGGGAACCCATATGCTCCCGTTAAAACATCGGAATCCCTTTTGTAGCGGTGTAACATAAACCATGTCGTGGTACCATCAAACAGGTCATAAGGCACTTCACAGGATACTAATACGTTAACCTTAAATTCAGTGCGTTCAATACAGTTTTGTGTTCACGTTTATGTTGCACTCAACGCTCAAATGGAAAGTCGGTCCTTAATCAGCAACCAAAAGACCCCTCTGATGGTGCTGAGCTAACCTACGATTGCTGGCTAATTTATCCTTCTACCTATGGAGATGCAATTTCAGAGTGTAACAAAACATTTAGATGAGAACCAGTGGCTGTTCGTTTGTCTTTTCGATAATTCAGACATTTTTCTTCTAAGTAATATTCTGATATATATATATATATACCGTTTACAAACCCCTTGGTTATGCTGTCTTATTACTTGGGGATAAACGGTTCTTTCGCGATATCCGGTAGCTTTGGTTTCTGTTATAATTTATAATGGACATTTGCAATATGATCTGAGCTGACGATGTTGTCACTGGTGTATTCTCTTGAATATATATTAGAAGGCTATCTGAAGAATTTCGTATGTGGCGAGGCAGTTAGCTCTTATTAACAAGTGTACATCCTCTAAGCAAAACAATGGTTCCAGGTTTCATTACTTTTGGCAAATTTATTGGATCCTCATTTCACGTCTACAAACTTGTATCCCATGTATTAACAATTTCGACAGTTCTGCCAACTGACAGATGAATGCGGTGATCATTCAGTTCTGTATGCATGATCTGAAAACTCGCCAGCTGATTTGCACCGTTTTCTTTTTCTGCTCCTAGTTTTTGGGCATGTTAACGCCAAATTGCAACATCCTATTTTTATCTGATCCACCTAAACACTTTAGTACGGAACATTGTCACTGTTTACAACACTTTGAACCACTGAAACTGGCGACTGACCACGTGTGAAAGTGAATTTTCGAAATCAAATCCCAGGTTTCTCTTTTTTAATTTGGGACCATACTGTTTCACCACGTTCGCTCGACAGTTAAATAGCTTGTCTTTATTAAATATTGGTACAGTTGATAGCAGAAAAGTGTCTAGATCATTGAGACCGCCCCTAGTGGATATTATTTTACAAGAATGGACGCATAACCACTGAAACTTGTACGGTACGTGACAGTTGAGTGGGGTTTATGCGGTATATATTCTCGTAATCTGTTATTCAAGTACCATCCTACCAAAATTGAATACGTTTACTTGACAGTACTAATGGTTGTATGAAGTACATAAGTGGGACGCAGACTGTCAGTAATTGTTCCTTGTTGTACACTTTGTAGTGTGGGGCGATAAATAAACAGGGCACCACCCGCATGGGAAAGTCAACACCTGGAATTGTGTTGCTTTCCTTCATTCAAAAACGTTGGTTTGAGAACAATTTCATCATGTGCACGATTAAATTTTAAGCTTCGGGCCTATCAGAAAACAAGTGAACAGCACCCTCAAAGTTCAAACGTGGACAGCAATGTATTCAAATCAGTTTACTAAGTACATCACAGTCGAAACATTTTTAGACTGTTTACTACTGTTATTATTGACAACTGGCGGCTAAAATTTATTTTCCGACGTCATCAAAATGTATCATCCAAATATGACCCGTGTACGATTCTTTCGAAATATTTGGTTATTTTTTGTATGTATTAGATTGAGTACCAACATGTATGGTTGTCTAAAACAGTTTTATGAGTAACCTTACGCAGCTCTACTCATTCCCATAAGTAGTAACACTCTAGCTAGCATGATATTAACTGGCCGATTAATATAGTCTGTGCATGGGCACTGACTGATGAAACCTGTTAGTTCTTCTTTGTAAGTAATTCATCTAAGATAAATGCTGTGTCAAGCCTGAGAAACGCTCCCAATAACACTTGAATCCGGGTTATTAGTTCTAGGGCGCGAGAGTCTCTGTTTGTTTCCCGTTAGATTTTCAAGGTCCAATAAATGTGACCAATGAAGGATGATCAGTGAGTTTCACGATCCGGTACGTTGCACTGCAAGACAGCAAAATGTCTTATCCAGTTTTATGAATTTTCGTTGATTTCAGTAAATGCCTTAGTGAGCCCGTTATTATTAATGGTCCCTTTGACAGTCGAGCATTTAAGAGTTTTATCAATCGATGTCGGCCCAAAACGAACCCTAACTATCGTTCGACACTCCAAATATATTGGTCGTCAAATTCAACAATAAACAACTATTTATTTTAAAAATAAGTTGAAGTTTGATAGATGGATTGAGAATAACACAACGTTATGAACAAGTGGCAATACTCTACGTTTCAACCACCTCGGATGGCTTTCCTCAGAAGGGTTGTAATCGAAGTCAAACTAGTGTTATTTCGATTACAACACTCTTGAGGATGGCCATCCGAATTAGTTGAAACGTAGAGTATTACCACTTGTTCACAACGTTGTGTTATTCTCAATCCATTTATCAGTAGCATGTTAAACACGACGCCCAAACTGTTGGACTTCATTCGTACAAAATTTGGTGCGGATATCTTATAAGTTGAATTTTATTCCTTCTTATCTGTGTTTCAGACGATTTTGCTACTGTTGCCTTTTACTTGGGTAATCTAAACAAATACACCAACTTTTTAAACGGTTCCTGGTAAGAACAGTGCATATTTGATTGTAATATAACTTTAAGCGATTTCCCCAAGTTTTGTTTGCAAAAAGTTCCAGATTTCCATTAGTTTGCCTTTTCGAAATCCTCATTTGGCATTCTAAACTACTGTGGTGTTTACACTTAACCCTTATCTTTTGTATTTTATTCCCATACGCTTTTACATGCACTTTTTTATTAAATTCACTTTCACCTTTGTTTGAAAGCACATACCATTTTTTTGAACCAGACTGGTTACCACGGGGATGAAAGGAAGTTCCAATGCATCAGCTTCTTCTAACTTTTTGTCAACTTTCTGGCTGATAAGTTAGTTCCACTGTATAATAAAGTTGACTCGCGCTTCAACTGATATTCCAACGTCAAAAATTGTGCTTCCTACGTCGCCTGTGAAATTATTCATTCAACCATATACTATTCTGCCCACCAATGCTGTCTTCTCTTTGTGTATGGTGACCCTTCCAACCCAATGGATTGCAACTTGTCTATGAGCATTTCCATCGTTTTATCAGTAAGGCTTTTACTTTAATTCGTACACATACCTTGGCACCTATTTATCGTCGTTATGTTTTTCCTGTGTTATCATACTATTTATTCGCTCTTCACTTGATCGATCACACTATTTTAAGGTTTCACTAGTAAAACGTTGATTTTGTGCCCATTATATGTTTGCTGAGTGGCGGGAAATAAACAGCTTTTACTCTTGTTTTACAGTACTTCAATGATTGCATGCTGTTGTGAAATTTTTATTTTCCAACGAATTTTCTGTCTTTTGATGTACTGACGTAAAGACCGGTGATACTTTGAATAGTCTGAAAGTCAGTTAGCACCTCAGCGAAGAATGCAACGTGCACCTAGAAACGTTAACTACAAATCAGCAAAATTCATAGACGAACCACAAATACAAAAGTGCTTAATCTCATGTACAAAATCAACGCTTAGCTTCTTAAGGGTGCCTGAGACGGACTTCTATACGAAAAATTGATGTCTACTCATTGTATTTGTTTGAACCCCATTAATTCTCTACCGACATACAATACAGTATGTCGCACATCCCTATAAACAGACCATCTAACTAGAGATTCATCGTCAGTATCATCATAGAGAGTAACAAGTCAGTGTTACCCAATGATACTTAACTGCCACGCAACCAAGAAGAAAGAACAAACCAGGTATAGGAAGATGGAAACGTAGAAGGGAACTGGAAGGAACCTGACTAGTAAAAATACCTTAGTCTATATATGAACATCAAGACGTCTACAGCTTGCAAACAAACAACCAAGCCGTATGTGAAAGTGAGGCGTCATCAGCAGGACAGCTTCCTTACGGCTTTCATCAATTCACGTCACTAAATGCACTACCTTCACAGACAACTCATTCAACCAACGACAAAATCCACATCACTCAGCCCGATTAGCCGCCAACTCGTCAAACGTCACAAGCCACCGACTCTGTGAGTCAAGAGGTTCCCAGTCCGAGAGACGACCTACCAGTCACTTGGTGAACGATTTCATTTCTCTATACCAGGTCATCATCTGTCCACCTCGCAGGTCACGCCAGTCGACCAAAGCGTCTGCGAAGAGGGCTCGGGCTAGTGGACAACTAGCTGGCATTCCAAGCACATGGTCTAGCTATTTAAGTTTGTACAAATATAAGGACTGAATAACTTGTTTGGCAATCACTACCAAGTACCCACTTCTTAACCTCTTCGTTGCTTACTAGTTGATACTACTCGATGTGAGTGATAAAACGGAAATAATTGATGATAAAATGCCTGAAGTCAGTTGACGTCTTCTACTATGTTCAAAATCCAGTCAACATTCCCTGGCTACCTTTCAAAGGAATTGTTCCGACTATGAGTTAATCGTTGAAGCTTAATATTTTATTGCTTTAATTCGGGTTGCGACGCTTTCAAAGTACAATGATTTTGTTTTATACCTTGGTTATTAATTTTGGACCATTTTACTTTGTTTGTTGCCTGCAGTGATTATTCACCAAATTAACATAAAGCAGGTGTATATGAGGTTAGTGTTCATTCTGCGTCTTGCAACCGATGGCCGAAACGTGTAGGCCAAGCGCAATAACGTTGATGTCACTGTCTGTCATCAAGTAACGCAAATGTCAGAATGCTAGCTCAATCTCGTCCGTCTTGCTGATACAGTGATAGTGCCAGTTGGTTAGAGGGCATAACAGTTAAGGTGATCGGAATGAAGACCACGTTCAAGTTCGATGACGAAACCCTCGACTTTTGTAAAGCTATTGGCTTAAAATGATGCGGAAATATTACAAATTAATACATGCTAAAATGCTGTGGTTTCTGGCTGAATTTACATCTTAAAGGGCAAAAGTGTGAGAAGAAAACCCCTAACTATACTGAATTAGTTAAGTTGGTGTGTATAACAAACTGAACATTTAATTCACTGCAAAAGTTCGTCGTCCTTGTCACTTGCACAGACGTATGCACCGGTTTGCAATCTATCGGCTTACTAACAACTGTTTAAGCTTCACCAATTTATTCACTGTCAACCACCCAAACAGTATTAGTTTACTCCGTGTTTCCTGCCTCCTTAGAGTAAGTACCCATCAACAAGGGAATTCATGAGGACTTCGTAGGAACTGATTTCCTACAGCGAAGATTCTTTGGATCTTACAGCGTCTACCTTTGAACTATGCTTAAAGCAGTGGTCTCAACACTGCGTCCATTCAATTACAGTTATTTGTGACCGTATCCCCTTGGAACGTTTGCAACCGTGGAAACCCCATTTTAAGTAGGTTGCTTATTTCCAAATAACAGAACTTATTGTTCATCTCACATTATGCCTTCAGTGGCTTTGTTGCAAAACCTTGATCCGTAAGAAACGTATATGGGAAGCAAATATCCTGTAAACTGATTACCGATGTATGAACTCCACAGCTAAGCCCAGCCTAGGAATGGAAAGATATTTCTGTAAAGTAACAGAAACCAACGCATCCACCGGGCATTTGGTCAGGTTCTCTCTGCTGGCCAACTAAAATCCTTTAGCGTGATCAGCAGTATGCTTCCAAAAATCAATACACGCATACATAACCTGAAATACTATTTCTCTTGTTAGCTTTACTTGCTTCTGCTTTGTCAGACATTCGGAGAAACTAACCGTTCCGTGTCCACTGGCTTGAATACCAAAGCTCTGTCTACGGTGACTTAACGTGGACAGTGGTATACAAAAAACATAATCAATACGCCAACGACTGACCGTTTTGGCTTGTTGCTAGTACGATCGAAGTCCATTGGCACCATGTATGGACAGTACTTTCACCTGTGTTCTTTCTCCATTTCAACACACTGACAGTGTTAACTTGCTGCAGTGGAAGCAACTGAAATGCAGTAGAATGCAACCGAAAGATTTATGTAAGGTTGGGTATGTATGTATGTGTGCCTTTGGCAAGGTTGCTGAGAAACAAGTGACACGTACAGAAGCAATGAAAACCGTAATGCGTAACAAGCAAAGCAAGTTACCTAACAGGTGGAAATAAACGTCCAGTAGCAAAAGAGGAGGATACATTTCCTGCTTACACCATTCACATGTCGATTGTAAGCACATATCGAGTAGTGTTGATCACATCCAGTAGGTAAACGATAGCAGTGACAAAGAAGAGAAAAGCAAATCCGCCTTAAAACAACCCGTTTCGAAAGCGAACAAAAAAGATTACAAGAAAGTGAACAAAGGAAATACAGCCTCTTGCTATTTTTCTCAAAAATGCACTTGTTCAACGGAACCGCCAACAAAATAACCTCAGCGCTGCTCTATCGCCAAGGTTCATACAAACGTAGATCATTCTGTAGCTGACCGATGAGCTGATCTTTCTCAGACAGTTGTTTCCGAAGACGTTGGATTTCTCGACGTTGTTCGATGAAGGCCTCCCGTAGCTGAACAGTAAGCAAAGTCGGTAAGTAGTAATGGTTCACGAAATTAGTAAACTCGTGGTGCGTGATAAGTGTAAAAAAAAGGTATATTTTTGGAACGCAATAAAAATGACTTAACTAAGCTCATCAGTTAAATGGAACATGAAGTCGGTTTGAACTATTCCGAATTCGGAATGATACCAATGGTTTTGTTGACTGATGTCAGAGAAATACTTTATTTTTGGCAGACACGTTCGCATATGCTGCTCTCATTCTCGAGAAAGAAAATTACGCCGGCAGCCCTCGTGTAATCGTCATAGGTATATAAAGTATAGCCCAACAATCTAGTGAGCTACTGAGTTAGCTCTTAACAGTAGAGATGTTAAAATGTTTGGCTGATATGATTATTTTAGATATGACCCAATTGTGAAAAATCAAGGCTTCGGCTGGACTCGAACCGGCGACAGAAACGTCATGTCTCAACGCGGCAAGCGCTCCATCAACTCAGCTACGAAGCCACACCTAGAGCTCGGAAATTTCACCTTCGTACTCGGTTACCCGCTCGTCCCACTGTCTCATATGAAATCCACCAAATGGTCCAAGGAATCGACTGCCTCGGCAGGATTTCTCGAACAGTTCACGTTGGAATCCACCAGCGCGATTGTTAAACAAAGAAGTTTTACTATTATTAAGTAGTTTGGCAGATTTATGATTTTAGATGAGACCCAATTTATATGCTCAGAGGTGGTGTTGGTGGATTCTAGCATGAACTGGTCGAGGAATCCTGCCGAGGCAGTCGATCCCCTGGACCATTTGGTGGATTTTAGATAAGACAGTGGGACGAGTGGGTAACCGAGTACGACCGTGAAATTTCCGAGCTCCAGGTGTGGCTTCGTAGCTGAGCTGGTAGAGCGCTTGCCGCATTGAAACATGGTGTTTCTGTCACTGGTTCGACTCCAGCCGAAGCCCTGATTTTTCACAATTGGATCTCATCTAAAATCATAAATCTACTCAACTAATTATTAGTGAAGCGGGATTTATGTCTGACATCGAACACAACAGGCCTCACCCATTGATGCCCTCCACTGTTCCCGCTCTGAATATAACCCAAATTTAGAATCAATAAATAAAATTCATAGTGCTCACATTCGAATCCTCAACCTTCTGGAAAAAATCAGAATGTTTTTTCCACTATGATTGCCTTGTTTAGCAAGGACGATTAAAGTAGTAAGGTTAATACCGTAGCACATCAAGATCAGTTTACACGAATGAACATAATATCTGTAAGTCTGTTTTTGATAATGTTGTTGTTTTTCACTGACCAATTCCGTCTTTATTTGGACCGACATCCAATAGCTATAGCCAAACTGAGATTCTAACCTTTGTATAGGTTGACTGTTAATTATATTACGTTAATCTAATCGACAAAGTCCTTCACTGTGAAACTACTTATGCCAATCATTTCTTAACCGGCAACGTTCATAAATCAAGTAGTCTGGTAGATATCAAGATGTGCCCTTAACTGGAGGACTACCGGTAGAAGTTTGAGTTCGGTTGAATCTACGTAAATGCTGACGAAACCAGTCTTGGTGAATTATTAATTTGAAAGTAAACATCTAAAGTTTACCTTGTTAGATTAGGTACTGTGTTTAATATTCAGATAATCGGTTAACACAAACGATAAGCACCAGCGATTGTGACTGTACCCCCTTAAATGTGATTAATTGGTTCTGTATATCCAACGGTGGAGGGCTGGTCAATACACACAGTGCTGCCAGGTATATGCATTTATGCTGAACTCAAACAAGAAGTGTAACTTGTGTTTTTGTTACTTCAGTTCGCAGATGTTCATTCAGCAGGTTGCATCTGTACACCTGTGACGTTCAACGTCAATACGTCAAAATCCTGTTTACTCCATTTAGATTTAATTATTCTGACGTCTATGGAAGTGTGGTGAAGACTAAACGCAATATTATTAAACTGATTAGCACAGGTTTACGTGTACATGGATCCACTTGTTGTCCGATAGATACTTGATTGTCCCGGATTGACTTTTAACAGAATTAGTGCAAATGCCTTCTCCCAGTAATCCAGTATGAGCACGCAAAATTAAGCCGGACGATTCTACTCCTCTTGAACGCATCACTTAACCAGCGATCCTGTAGTTCGAAGCGTTGTGAAACAATCCTGCAAGTAATTGCCAACCTAGGTCGTTTACGACCGCTTACTGTACTTACAAACAGTGCTGACTGATACTTCAGTGAAAGCTCTTCATAGAAAACCCTCACAAGACCCTATTAAAGGCATAAGGTTAAAATGCTCCTCATCCAAGTTCGCACAATTAACAAAAACTAAGCGTAAATAATGTGAACGGACGATCACCGAGATTGCTATCAACGCTCATTCAAATCAGCCCGGTCAACCCGTTATCCAGACACATAATTTGTCATCTCATTCAAGATCAAACCTGAAATTTGCTGCATTCTGAGGCAAACGCTTGTCTGAAATGTGTCTTGTAAGTATATGCCTACTTGTGTCTCAGTCTTCTGTGACGGCGCGCAGATTATTCGCTATCATCATGAACTCCCTATAACACCCCGTCAGACACAGATTCTAATGCCATAATCCGATTTTGTTTGTTTACCTCTGCGGCAAAACGGGGTGGCCTCGGTGGAATCTTTACTGTGGTTAGAAGTCATTTCAATGTG
>JTDE01000109.1:217680-239828 GCA_014338405.1 Paragonimus skrjabini miyazakii | reverse complement strand
CGTTAACGCCAGACAGCTATCTTCACTGTTGATAATACGGTTAGGTTGACAATATCTACACGGAGGTTTGAAACAGCTATATTTCTTTGTGTTGCCTTTGACAGCAAGGTTGTTGTATCCACAACCGAAATACTTTCGTACGAAGCTTACAGAACCTTGTCGCAGTTTTTATTGTCATCACCGCACGTAAATGGTATCACACTGAAACGCAGACACGTCTTGCTCTTGCCGATTACGAAGACGTCCCAGTGTGTACTTGCTTGTGAAAGGAGTCATGTTAAGCTTACCTGATGAACTGACCATATCAGCTTGATTAGGAGCAGAAGGCAATCTGAGTGATCTATCGTTCGATGTCTTTGTTCGAGCTTCCTGTGTTTGACTTCACGTGTATTTTTACGGCAGTAGTAAATTAACGATTGTTCTGCCTTGTTTCGAACGATCGCATTGTTTAGTGTATAATATATTGATAAAAAGCCTTGTTCAGATATTCTGGGAATATGTTTAAACCGTTTCGTGTTTTTGACGAAAATCATTCTTGTAAATAGCTCGCAAATTCATCTATTAACCTTTGTAATAAGTACTTTCTTTGTGAAACGGTCACAAAGAACTGGATTACTAGTACAAGTGAAAGACCGTCTGAAAATGTTGACAGCTGAGTTTATGGAGGAAGTTTATTTCGGAAATGTGCACGGTTGGCGAAAAGCGTGGTCAGGATGGTTTGTAAAGCTGAGCTCACGCAGACTGTAAATGCACAGTGTACCATTGTAGACGAAACAAATAGTCCCGGCGGTAGCGTTGGTTAGTTGATGCAAACAGAGATGCTCCTCCTACTAATCAGTCACCACGCTCTTCACTACGTCTATTTTTACATCATTCTTCTGTGCAACGTTTGCCGAAAAACGTTCACTTTTTTGTTGGTAGATTTTCACATGATTCTGCCATGTTTACCACCATTGTGCCTGGCTAAACACCAAAGTCCGGGTGCCGTACACGGTTGCACAGCAAGCAAACGGTACAGTGGATATGAATTCGTCTGTAAAGGACGTAGTTTTCTCATAAGATTACATAAAACCCCGTACAGATTGCAGAGTTCGACCGGAGTAGTATCACTCTGTAACCTTATTAATTCTGGATGGACTGTACTGGTTTTAAACGCGGTTGCGATAAGCTTTTTACGTCAAACCTCTTATGGTGTGTCCCAAGAAATAAAACGTCCCCGCCATTCGAACGGAGAACAGCTTGTGCATAGACTGAGTCGCCGTTAGTTTACAATACGATAGTGCTTATGTGATCGATAAAGCACTTACTAGTAAGTCTCTAAACGCATTCAGGTCCTTCAAATATCCTGCTTTGAAATCACTTTCCAGTCCGCATTTTACACTCCACTCGCTCAGCAATTTTTGGTCTTGGATGATCAGCATGCTGTGAACAATTGTGCTCAAGTGGATAGAAGATGAATGGTGGAATGGTCGGTGTTCCACAATGTCTAGCCAGTCGATTGGTATTGAAAGGGAACCAACACTATAAACAGTAATACCAGAAACAGATTGCTTCTACTATTCTGATCAGTCACAAGCGAGAGATATGCTTTTGTTATGTCAGGTCTCAATCAGTAAATCCTTGTTAACGGTCTATGTCTTTTTGTACACAGATGTATTGGAATAGGTCGGAAGATTGAGCAGAAGATGTTTGACTCACTTTTTGATAGTCCGTAGGCAAGTTGCTAAGCAGTTCAGTCTTTTTATTCAAGGTGGAAGTCTGTAAAGATATAAAATAGTAGGCGTAAAAATAAAAATGAATAATTTGGTAGTTACCAAGTGATATATATATTACAGCTACTCTCGTCCACGCTTTAGAACGGTTTATAAGAAGATTCACCAAATAAAACTGAAAATGTATGACAGTTAAAAAATGACAGCAAAATCGGTAAGGAACTTTTGAACTATGGGTCAATAATTCCATTTCAAAGGCATATAGAGACAGGAAAAAGAATTCGCAGAATGTGAACATCTTCCTGGGGCAATATAGTGTTTGTAATATCAAAGCAACCGCATTAGGAAATTTTTGGTGCATATCAATATGAGTGTGGACTGTCAAACCGTTATTCTTCAGGCAGGGAATTCAGGGGCAGTAACTTTGCTGTAGCGTAACAATTAACACCTAGTTCGCAGCTCACCGGACTGTTCAATTTACTACCACATCAGTTTTACGTTCGCAGCTGAAAGATGTTTTGCCAGTCAATGCCGCTTCTTAATGTGTATACCGTTTCGTTTGTTACAGTGAAAACAGTCACATGGACCACGCAACACGATGAGTATCCGAACGCATCCGTGTGCATCAGCGGACTTGGATAATACAAGAAACAGTTAACCTCTAGTCGTCTGCGGTCGCTGCTTACTTCATCGATTCAGACAACCTGGCCAATCCGATTGATTCATTGAAGCCAATCCATTCAGTGTGTGAAGCACGATTCACGTAGATTAAATGTCTTTTACTGACCGTCATAGAGGTCACTCCAACTAATCTACACTCACTACCACTAACTGTTTGAAGATAATAAGTCACCATATTACATCCTTCATCGCTGTACATTCAAATCCAGGGCAAAATAACTAAATAGGGAAGATGATTCCGTCACAGTTGTTCTATGATTCACGTGATCGATGTTGTATAACTGGTAATCAGAAATCCCACCAAACCGATACCAACGACTGACAGCTTTCGCTTCAGTCGTATGTTAATACTATCTTCACAGTAACCCATACAAATGTGGATGAAACACGCTTATTTCTGCTCAACCTTTTAAACTTTGTCAGGAAGACTAGAATAAGTAATTACTGCTCATTTGTGTAGTTGGAGTACGGGAAACTGTGCATGGTATTGAAAGTTGTAAAAGAGTTGAGCAAGACGTGGAGATTTTTGAAAAACTGACGGTATGGGTGACAGGCGGGTTGGTTTTGCAACCAAGCATCCACACGGAGTCACGGGCAGGAGTGGAAAACATTACGTCATCTTAATCTCAATTACATCTATTCCGTCAGTCCCCAGCTCTCACACGCTAATGTCACACTTAACATCTGAACATAGCACTCTTTCACTTTTGTTGTTGTATAGCAGTGTCAACGGCGGATGTAATGCTATTATTGATGATACTGAGAAACATGGTTGAGCCAGCTTTCATCATCTAATGAACACAAATATTTGCAGATTACCGTATCCACGTGATTCTTACCTGGGTTGTTACATACGGTTTCCTTGAGTCATTCATATTTGTAGCCTTCACGTGATGCTCAGTCCCCTTTTGATCTCTCAGACCTAGCAAAACTAATCATGTTAGATAGCACAATTGGACAAGACTGCTGGAAATGTTACATTCAGTCAGCAGACATCAGGACTGGAGGAATATTCCCAGAAAGACTGAATAACAAATGTGCTGGTCAGAATATACCTGCCAAATGCTAGTGATCCACTTGGCTTGTGTGATTTATAGCAAAGCAAGGGATGAAATGAGCGATCAAAAAATCATAGTGCAGCCTTCCACAAACCTGTGTCAATTTGGTTCACCTTCGACCATTCTTACGACGATCCTGGTGTTAAAACGTTTATTCCTGTCTGCCTGAACGTCATTCTCTTGTATAAACTACTCTATAGTCCGGATAGTCTAACAACACACCTCCTACTAAACATAACTGAACGCCTAACGGTCAATGGTAGAACTTGGATTATGGAATAACCAGACAAAATCGCTTCATTATTAAGGTCTGTTCAAACTGAAACTCATTGTCAAGACCCGTGGTCATGTGGTTGAGATTTATGGACTTTTACCGAACGACACAAGTAAGAAAAGACCTGTGCTCTGAGTTTCCCAACCGCTAATCCAGCCTAATCTCGCAGATCGATAAGTGGACATATGTTATGGAGTGTATTTTGTGTTTCATGGTTCCTTACTGAATGGATTACGTGTTAACAGTTCCATCGATTTTCTGTTTGTTTGCTAGCAGTCACTTTACATTTTTGCCTATGGACCGTCCAACACAATTTTTACCTCACTAACACAGAAAAATGGGAGTAAAGACAAGGCTATTTTCCCCCTCCTGTATCAACCTTATGAATTTATTATTCAAACAGGGCATGACGAGATAATTTCGGACAATGGACCACACGAATGAGTCATTATACATGGTTCAGCAGTGATTTTGGTGGATTCCAGCATGAATTGCTTCAGGTATACTCGTGGGGACACTCTATCATTAGGACCACATCTTAGATTCTAGATGAGATAGGGTGGGTGCGTGACTGAATTCTCATGCGAAATGTCCGAACTGTCGAAGTGGAGTCGTGGCTTCGCTGGTGTAGCGTCTGTCGCGTTACGATATGCTGCTGTTTTCACTGGTTCGAGCCTTACCGAAAGTCAGATTTTCGACATTTAATTCTCTTCACATTCACTCAAAATTGTTTAATGCTTCTAAGATATAAAAAGACTGGAAAACGTTCAGCTGTGAACGTCGTTTCTGTCACTTCACTTAATGTTTTTACGGTTTGCTTTATGCTTCTGGTACAGTCAATTTCAGGGTTATTTATTAATAACTTGAAATTATTTTGCTTCATCACTAGCCACTGAACACAGGGTACTGATGTGCAGTCCGAATAACACAATATGACTAACTAATTCTGAGTATACCTGCAATTCGAACTTGGTTGAAAAAAGTTTCCCACCTAATTAGAATCGATTCACAAGAAACTGTGGTAATCTAAATCAGAACGCATTGGTTACAACCCGTTAGTTAGTTTACGCGATAAATGCACAAGTACGTTTTCCCTGTAGCTGTTACTCGTCTAACAGTTACAAGGTATGATACATGGGAGATACAACCCACGTTAATAACGTTAAGTACAACAGAAAAAATATTTGTACTGTAGATGGTGACAATTTTGGAGATGACGATATTATTAGCAAGAATCGTGATGATGGAGGAAATGATGGTTATGACACAGTTCAGGAAAGGGAGTCATGGGTCACAACACTGACAAGTTGACGAACAGTACGAGCTTAAGCCTTCCCCATGTGGTTACCGGTTTAGCTGTATTCAATCTACACAGTGACAAAATGCTGTATACAAAAGCTGTCCTATACGGAAGATAAACAATCCTAGATAGACATTTTGTTGTATAATCCAAACAATTTTCATTCTTTCATACCAAAACAGGGCAAATAATTTTCCCAAACAAACAGTACTGAACATCGGGAGAGACAAATTGTATTCGGCAGGTCTTGCGCGGTAGTTCAACAAAACAACTGATCGATGGAAATAGTCCTTTAGCCATAGTTTGCGTACTGCAGTCCCGGAATCACCAACATGTGCATCGAACGTTCGTGTATAGGCCGGCCGGCGGTTCTCAAGGCTAACTATACAAACACTTAACTGGAATAAAATAAACAACCGCAGATGTTCTGTGCTGCATACAAACTGGACGTTTAATCCACAGAAATATCTTGTCGTGTACAGCTGCATATCAACAAATTCTACCGTTGTGCATGATATCCGTTGGTCGAAACCAAAATTAGTTTGACACTAAGTACTCTTTCAGTTAAATACGACAGTTGTTCATGCTTTACAACGAACGAAGAAGAAGCATTAACGGAGTAAATGTCACGTTTTTCGGTAAGGCTCCTTTTTACAGTCGCCGTGATCGTGTGCTGAAAAACTGACAATCGGGAAACGGAATCCAAACTGTAATTAGGCGACAGAAATTGCACGACAAGCACAATTTTGCCGTCGCTGTTTGTAAACGCGCCAGCAACCGGGAAACAGAAGGTGGCAGTTCCTAACTTAAAATGTACAGATAGATGACAGAAGTGAGTAAGACCCATATTCCTACACATTATGAAGGGTGGGGACAATTGGTTTGTCGTAGGGGAGGACTACTACTGGTTGACTAATAAAACTTTAAAAAACGAACATTTTACAAGACATTAGGCAGTCAACCAATACTGATTTCGTGGGTTTTCATAATAATCGATATTTGCTCACCTGTGGAGGCACCAGTGCGTTTCAAAACCAACTAGTTCAGTTAGGTCCTGACTTTATGCGTTTTTTATCTATCCAAACATTTTAACAATTGCGTAATGACGTTATGATTAATAGACTATACAATGGCTTATCACTGGGCATAGGTAGTAACGATCTGGTAGTTTGCATGACCGTAATTACCTTTCGTTTGCTCTAGGCTCAAACTGTTTGGTGTTTCCTATTCCTGCCTATATTTAGCAAAGAATCAAATCTGTAGAGGAGATTAGTAGCTTTCCTTTATGGTGATCAAAATTTATTTTTCAAGAGAATGTTTTACTCTGCATATTCTTCCGGAAAGTAGTAGCCAGTACAGAAAAATCGTTCAGACGTCTTAAATAACGGCCAGTTTTTTGTTTCTTACATACGTTTTGTATTGATCATAGCCAATCTTTTTTTATCCTGTGTTACAATAAGATGAATAAAAGAAATGATACTAATTGTCTGTAAATGACCTCAAAACAAACTTTTTCAGTTTACATGTTTATAACCCGATTCACGCAAGCCAACGGTAGATTTTAATAATTCAGGATCACTTGCATCTTTGACTTTATTGCTATTAGACTAATCTTTAAAAATAAATAACCTTCCGTGGTCAATGAAAGCCACTTAACTTTTGATGTTACTACTATCATTATGATTATTAAGAATCACTTATCTATTCAAACATGGACCTGAAATATGTGAACTACCCCGTGAATTCAATCTACGTCGGTTATTATTATTACTGTTACAAGTCAAACACTACTGACATATGTCTAAAAACGGTGTGGAACACAATGCACAGATTGAACTTCACCCACAATTGATCGCAGCTGTCGCATTCCCATAGAATTTCCGGTCGGCCCTATTACTATTCATCAGTAATCACATACCGCTCAACAAGTCAATGATTTCTGGGGTTTCAGCTTGGAGAGAAGTCTTAGTGGAGGGGTCATCGGGTGGAGTTAACAGAAGAGTTAATGTTTCTCCTCTCGGTACGATCGGGCAACCTGATCATTACTCACAAGCGAAAGTGGATGAGCGTTCTCATATGATAATTCGGTCGTGCCCAACGTGAGGTCAATGGCGCAGTGGTAAACACGGTTGCCTGCTCAAGTAAAGCGTGGCCGGAGTTTTAGTCCCCGCATTGACGATGATATGCACAACTGACGAGCTCTAATGAGAGCGAAACTCGAGTCTAGCGCTTTTTTAGAAAGGAGCCAACTGGGAAGTCTATGGGATTGCGACAGGTGCGATCCATTGTGGGTGATATCCAATTCATAGGAAAACCTACATCCCCTACTACTCACCAATAAGCATACAATGCAGTTGACCCACTAAGGAAAAACACCGGATTCAAAAGTTTTTCCTGTATCGAATGTGAACACGGAATTTTTGTAATTTCTTTATCAAGCTATTTATCCCATCTGTTATTAGCACCCCTCATTTGCTAAAATCCAGTTTTCATGTATCTGATTTACGCAAAACAGATATCTGATCGAACCATCGACAGGAAAATTTATAGATATTCGTAATTAAGTTTTAAAGATTCACAGCCCGGTACTGTTTGATTGAAAATGGATCATAACGACACGTGTATGTGGTTACTCGTGGTGAGCTGTTTTCTTACCAGGTAAAACTCCTTACAGAAACCGCTACTGTTTGGCAATAACCGTCTTTTGTCGTCCAGCAATTTGGGGCAGCCAAATTAACCACTATCTCACTGATTCTATGAATGGTATGATCGTCTCATCATGGCTAGACTTTTAGTTACAATCTCATAAAGGTAAGCTTAATATGCATTCATTGGCATAAGTGTACAATAAACAGATTAATAAACGGATATATGTCGACCCGATTGGAACCAATCTAATTAGCCAATAAATGACTGGTCACACATTGTATTTATGCCCAGTTTTCTGTTGAACAAATCAGTGGACGGTAAATTATTGTCCAATTGATAACTCACCAATATAACGATAGAAGACATACGTCGCAAAATGATAACATTACGTTTATCTTTTCGGTCACGTACGTAAAACATTAGAACATATAGGACATGCAGACAGTAAACTGGCTTTCAAAGGCAATAATATCACAACTGATGTAAGTCGAAAATTACAGTCTGCTCTAACTCGCACATACCCAAAGGCTGAATTGCGGTTGCTACTCATAACTAGGAGTGTAGCTCAGCCTACTCACAATCGTGTCCTACCGAGATGTTCTGTCTCATGTAATCTATCAGTTCACTTGCGGTTGCGGTGACGTCTACATCGGCAGAACAAATCGGTGCCTACGACAAAGAATGGCTGAACGCATGTCTAAATGGTTGGTGCACGCTATGACGCAACAGGCAACGACAAGAGAACGATTAAGACGAAATCCGACCTCATCCATAGCGAAGCACATAAGAGAAACAGTTCACCTTGTTGACCCCGCCAATTCGCTTCATGTGTTGTTGCGTAATCGGAATCCGAAGTTGCTTGCCTTCTCCGAAGCTATGCTAATCAGTGCTCGCCGTCCGGACTTGTGTGTGCATAAACGGTTGACTGACGCAATTTGTCTCTCCTGGAACTGATAACAGTCCTTGTTTTGTGTAAACCCAATCACTGATAGTTTCTATTGTTGTTGCTATCCGCATGTCTTATATATTCTAATGTTTTATGTTCTTGATTGAAGAGAGTGAACGGAATGTTAACATTTCGCGACGGATGTCTTCTATCGTTGTTGGTGAACTGGATCAAGGGAACTTAGTGTTTTAACTGATAACTGTAGACAGTTCACACATTCTTGCTTCATTTATAACTCCCTGTTTGCCTGTAAAATGTTCTAACGAAGGATGCTTCCCTGAAAGCGTTGGCACATGTGAATTTTATCTTGTATTTTTGTCATGATTGTGAAGTGACTTCCGAATCTTAGTTTCAAGCTTGAGTTTCTCCAATAAGTGAACAACAACAGGCCTGACGTATATGTTCCCAAACTTATAAGAAAATTCGGTGTCCAAGTGACGTTACAAACAAGTAGTTGCGGGCGCTGTCTCATCAAGTGGCCTCATGTTTCCGAGTTGTTTTCAGGAAACAGGTCGCTCCGACTTAACTGGAGCATTCTGGCCACCGGCGTTACTGACTAGAGGCAGTGAGAAAAATGATGTTTTTTCCTAAGGAGATGTTCAAAAATCCTGAGCCTCACCCGCAGCGAACCTGGTTTAAGATTTATTTCAACTGTCTCTGTAACAAGTCGTCATTTCATTGGGGCAGTGGGCAGAATAAACCCCTCAATAACACAGAAAGCATTGGTCCTTAGGATAACGCCTCGATTACGTAGTACTCTTAACAGTGGCAATCACCCTCTGACCTGTCTACCTGCTTCGATAATTTGAGTAACCGTAAACCGCCTCCATTTCTACAATAATGTATTAATCCTCGAAACGATGTTCATCTTAACCAGGTATTTCTTAACAATCTAACACCTGACGTTTTGGTCCCAAACTGAGTAGACGTAAACAGGTATCTTTCTAAAATCCTTACTCCATCCACACAGTCCAAAAAAACACAAACTAAGGCGCAGAACAAATTTGGAAACCTTGCGTACCACCGCTACAATATTGTAATTTCAACAACTTCATTGACTTACGTTTGAGAATTCGTAACGTTGTGGCTGACTACTCTCCGTCGTTGAGTACGTCTGTTCCGGACGACGCGTGAAGGCGCCAATGATTGTCTAATAACACAACGGAAAATATATAAACAGAAACTCTACAACTAAACGGTGCGATGGCTGCATTACTTTCAAATTTGTCAACAATAATTTCATTCCAATAGGGACATCTGTATATTTGGCTGTAATCGATCAAAGATGACTAGAAACCGTCTTCAGTATATATCTATAGTGTTGTTGCACAGTGCTGACTTGCATTTATCACTTTGATGTATGTGTGACCAAATCATGCCCTACAGGGACGTGGTTGTTCTTCGTCCGTTTGTGTCTGGTTCTCTGTTTCCTCGAATTTTTTTTATTTCGTGACTGCTCAGGCGACCGTAGATATTCACTTCTGCATAAATATCGCTGATTGTCAAGTTAGATAAACTGTCAGCTTGTGGATAATAAGGAATTTAAGGCTAGAGTTTGCCAGACCTCCGAATTTTTGGAAGGTGGCTTGAATCCTTGACCTAATGGTCTGCAGTCTGCTCTGATATTACCTAAGGTACTGAAACTCAGGCAATGAATTATCAACGTGATCATTCAAGTAAGTACCGTCTACACCATTATTTTGTCTATTTTGATAATATTGTCGACAGACAAGTGACAAAGTGTGTGGTTAAAAAATAGAACTCTCTTGAGAACACACCTTGCTAGTACGTGTGGATCCATGCGGGGGCACCGGTGGCGCTGCATTGCGGGGTTGTGCTGTCGCATTCGTAATCGAATTGAATTTGGCCTGGATCGGTGTGTATTGCATTGAGCGCAGTTGTGGAGCGCTGGGTGTGCGCTGGCTGCTTCCAACCTGACGAAGTATTCCACCACCACGGGTCAAATGTTCACTTGTTCGACGTTGTTGTTGTTGCTGCGACTGACTGAAGTTTCGCTGGTAACGAGGAATACCGCTAGTGGATCCGCCCTGGCCAACTGCAGAAATGTCTGTGGTGGACGTTGCAGCATTGGATTGTGTCATGGCTTCCACTTGACGTATAATCTCTCGCACAGATGGAAGAATAGGTGATTCAATATCATCCTAAATTATAAAAATCAAATCTTAGAAATCACCTATAGATATATATATACGTGTGTTTTAATGAAATCAAGATAATCCAGGTGATTGAATGAAGACTCCTTTTTACTCATGTGATATGGTGGAAATGGTGGTATTAGTTTAACGCAAATTGATAATAGAAAGACACTGATTTCTCCATACTGTTTCCACTGACAATTTTTCCTTTCATCTTAGGTTGAAGAAAAAGATGCAGTCGCTCGTCTGTGTAGCCGTACGATACAACTTTACAACAAGCGAAATTGGACTGAATTAAGGAGTGGCGTGGTCCGATATGACTCTGCCGGATAATGCAAATCGACTTCTTCGACTACTAGGCCAATGCTCTGTAATCGATTTCGTAACTACCCTTATTGTGTTGGTGCGACAGTGTCAACTGTCAACCCGGGTTGACTGAAGACAGTGTTTACCGCTATGGTTACACCAAGTTTTTATCGGCAAATGCTGTTGATCTTAAATCTTCGTCTGCTGTGATGTTCGCTAATGCCAGGCTAGTGGGAATGTAGACTTAACTTATCGTTTCCATTCGTTTACCTAGCTTTGTAAATCTCCACTGTGATTTGTCGCGACTGAAGCGAGCGCACACAATAGCCTCACTACCTCACAAACGCTGTCTTCTCATTTCATCGTTCACTAAACTTGAACCCCCAAAATGCTATACATACACAAAATCTGTTCAGTTAGTCCAAAAAAGAGTTAAACCGGAGTCTGGCATTTTTATCAAACCACTCTTAAGTATACGTAATGCCTTACATTGCCCAGAATGGAATTTGGATTTCGAATCCAGTTCACGGATTAATTGTCCTTTGGTAGATCTCACAACATCCTAGGTAATCATATTCAGATGTTTAGTCACGGTTGATCGTGAACAACGTGCAGTCTGTAGCTTTTTCATGTTTATTTGTCCGAATTCCAGCAGTCGCTTGTGGTTCACATGAACACAAGCTAGCGAGCCCGCTGCCAAAAAGTGACCAGCTTGTAGGAGGGTTCAGAGTGGCCGTTGGATTTCGACCACTAAGGAGAGCAAGTGTAATAACCAGGGTTACCGTTGTACTGCCTTCAACCCCAGTGACGGTGACCCCTTGTTCCAATGGGTAACTGCCTCAATTACTAGTCTAGCAACTATTCTTGGATTGTGTTGTCGTGTCACCAACATGTGTGCCCCTGATGAGATTCAGATAGACCCAAACAACTGTGCATCACTCCCAGGGCGGTTGATAATATTAACTGCTCGTCGGTTTAGTTGGTAATCTTGAAACAAGACATAGTAACTGACTATGGAAGGTTGTTGGTCTGTCGTTTTTTGAGCTCATTAGATTATGTTGATTGAGGCTATCTGTGGAAATCTCCCGCGTTTCACTAGTATATATTAACAGGATCACCAGTAGCTTTCTGCTTGACCCCCACTGGGACACACAACACATCATTTTTCCCCGGTAGTGGCCATACATAGAGGAAAGTAAAAGCAATCACTGGAAAAGAATGACCGCAATCACCAATTCCACCGTTATTTGGAGTGCATGCATGTATTTCTATGTGGTACGATGTGTCTCAGTAAGTGAGGAGCAGTGCTTTATTGTATAGTCCAATCCAACACAAATGACGTACTCCCACACTTTGTGTCCAGCTAAAAGTGGCCCTCAGTGGACATCTTAACTGATTAATCCTTGCTTACAGTTCATCTGCCTCCGTGGTGCGTATTTATGGAGTGATGATGCAACCAAAATTCGAAGTGCATATTCTGTAATCAGGTCATGTGTCTGAAAACATATTCGGCTCTCCCACTGTTGATCGTTGCTCATCGTTTGCTCATTGCTTGAAAAAGTGATGAACTCAGGTGGTGTGAATAGAGCCAAACCAACCGTCTGGTGGAAATAAACGCAAAGTGACACTCAGTTTACTAACGGTGGTAGTGCCTATGTATCGTTAGTATGTACCCAACTTTGGGGCGGCACCAAATGACCTTAAACAATAATGGGATTTTCCGGTTTGTAACCTTCAGCTAAACCTTTGATCTAACCCTGAATACAAAGTCTGCTTTTAAGGGTATTCGCCATACATACTAAGACGACGTGTTGTTTGAATGCAAAATTTAAGATTAACACTGTGGCTCTAAGATGAACGAAAGCAATCTCTAGAAAATACATCAGAAGATGACGTATTATTGACAGTTCCGGCCTGTGGAGGCGTATTCAACGTAAACTGAAAATATTAAACACTATATGTCTATACAAGCCAGTAGTGATCTCGTTAGTTTGTTTTTGCCGCTACCTTTCATTTATTGGTTATTTCTACATTGTGGATGTAACCCCGATAAAGCAGCCACCGGCCAATTATGATCAGTGATTGACAACAGAATACACCAAACAATATGAAGAAATGACCGCGTGGTGTGATCAGAAGTTCTGCACATGTGTCAAACTGTTAGTTGATCATTACCACCTGCTCCACCATTCATATACAACCTGTCATCAAACAAAATCTGGCTGATTCAACTAAGGATTCACGTATTAATAAAAACGTCAGGCAGGTCTATGGTGGACAGGTGGACGAACCTCTGGTTGACTCTTTGGATGCCAACACTACAATTGTTGATTCCACTCATTCAGAGATATGAGAAAAGACTATGCCTGAAGGTTCCAGTACGCAAGATTGATATCCTGCAGAACAAGGTCATGTATAAACGCATTATTTAGTGAGATAGATTTTTATCGTGGTATTAGTGAATACTTGGCTGCGCACATGTTGCTTCAAACGTAAAATGAGATACTGTACTAACGTTTTTATACATCAGTAAACATCCTCACTAGTGTCATAGGTGTGTAACTTACAAGCGTCACATGCACCATAATTGGTTAACGGTTGGAGGGCTGTCTCATCAGCTGAATTTTTGTGCGGAGGTCCCGCTTACAATTGCAGCTGACAGATCTCACATAGTTTACTCAGCAGGATCTGTAATCGTTCTAGCTCGACTGCATCAGATTGCATGAACTCTTCATATTTTCTAGGTGTTGGAATTCCTTTTGCGGGAGCAACGTAGCAGTGTAGCTTTCGGAGGCACCTATTCGTTAACTCGTGAGCTGGTACCGTGATAACTGGCTATAGATATGGTAGTCCGTGCAAAGTAGTAAGCACTCAGATAACTTCAGGTGATGGGAAGGAAATTCCAGAGAGAAAGTTAACCCTCCTACCTTGACTGAAGTGTCTACTTTAGGTGGTCTCAAACACCGTCAATGCGATCGTTGAAGTAAATGGACAGCTCCAGCTAAGCGATCAGAGTGACCATTGTTGCGGGTTGCGATGCAGATGTTTTAAATCTCATCAACTTCCAAACTGTGTCTAGAGGAGTAATGAATGTAGCAGCCGTGAAAACGAACAATATACTACGGAAATTAACACGCAACTGCACAAGTCGAAGAACTCCAGTATTGCCTCTGTAACAACTTTATATTTTATAAGAGGCCTGACTGCAAAATATCTTAAGCTCGGCAGATCTCCAGACAGTGACGGAAATAGCGTAATCAAACGCGGTAAGTGCTCTAACAGCAGAAACATGAATCCATACCGGGAGCTCAGAAATGTCATATTTGGTCTCGGGTACTCAAATATTCTTGTGCGCTATATAAGAACAACTAAATAAGCCAGGGAATTAACTGCTCAACCAGTTCATACTGGAAACCATCAAACCTGCTGTTGTTATAATTCCGATCATTCGTCAAGTATGAATTATAAAACACCGAAAAGAAATGTGGCAAACGTTTTAAGAAACGTCATACTGTGCTGTAAACCCTTTGGGAAGTCGGAATGCCAAATCAAGATCAATTACGAACGGTGTCACTTATAGTGACGGCAAAAACTTACATCTGTTCCGTTAGGCATGAAAGAACGCGACTTCTGTTTATCCAGATTTGGCGGTGATGAGGTTCCCCTCTGAGTGCCGGAAAACTGCAAGTCCATATGTTGTGGTCTCCCAGTTCTCGATCGCTTGTCCATTACATGTCCATCTTGGCTGGACAAGTTGCTTTCGGACGCCCGGTAGAATGTGGTCGGGCTAGCCATAGGGCTCGGTCCAGGGCTAGGCTGAGCACTGCGACTGCGGGCGGGGATTGTAACGGGACCGGGTTTGTTACCCGACGTGTAGACCTCAAGAGCAAGGACAAAAGTTGAAGGTGGAAGTAATGTGTTAAGGGAAAAGTAAGACACTTTGCGCATGAAACTAAAATAACTGAACCGAAAATAAATAAAAGTTAACTGGATGATATGGCAGGCAAAAATATATAACGCTTTCGTCCAGTCAAATAACTATCAGAAGAAACAGCTGTCTGTTATGAGCGTGCAGTAACAAAGTATTGAGTTATGAAGATCTACTGAGAAGTAGAACTTGAATCCAGTAAGAGCAGCGCTACATGGGTGTGTGACTACACGACAGACCCAGACGGAATGGAGTAGGAGTGATCAGTGATAACTTTGCAAGTAGAACAATGGATCGAGCGCTGTCGACGTTGACAACTAGTTCGGTCACGCCATCTCGACCGTATGGTGGTCGTATCACATACCTGTGAGTTTACGGTGGCGTGCGTGTATGCACAAGCTCATATGGAAATCATACAATTATCTGTGAGCACGGACGTATACGATTTTGGGACCTCGTCACACAACAGTGGGATTATTACTGTTTATCTGACCCTGATCGAGGACAATTATGGCACGACTTGCCTTTAATGAGTCAGCGAAGCCGTGACGCTACAAACACAACAGTGCGGATTGGAGGTAACTTACTAACATGGTTAATCCTACAGTCTAACGTTTAGGTGAACACATGTTAAACGCATTCCATGGTAGTGAATTTTCGATTGTCCTCAAAGGTGTACAAACGAAATGAGAGTTAGTTTATATTTACTTTCCAAACAGAATGAGACATACCACTATTAGTTGTTATTCAAGCAACCGCAATGCCAAGTTGTCGTATTTTGTTGATGGCGCATCATTCTCCTGTTTGAGTTAACAAAGTAAAAAACTTCAAATAAAGTGTGAGTCTTCAAACTCGGTTGTGTTAGGTGACAAATTCTGAGCTTACGTAAGCCCTGCACAGCAATAGCTGAATCAAACACGGAGCCCATCATTATCAGCCCCACCGAATGTTCACAAGTGTTTAGGTAAGCAAGCAACCACCTACCTTTTCTCTTATGTGTATACATTTTATCTGTTTGTCATTTCACACACCCTGTAGCCCGGACCTAAACGTCCATATGGCTTTGGTTGTCTAACGAGCTGCGAAAGCGCTATACAACCGGCCCCCAATAATGAATTGTAGACAAGCCGATTGCAAGGCCATACCAACAGGAACATATCAAATTGTAGTGGCGTCCAATGATCAAATCATTCTCCCCACTTCCTTTTTAAACAGGGTCAAAGGTACCTTAATAACTAAAAGCACATCATTACCTATAATTGTACAGCGAACTGTACAGTTGGGACCGCGTGATGTACGTGAAAACTAACACTGGGAAGTAGAGACACAGAATTCACATTTGCGGGAAAAAACCGGAAATCAACTGAATTGGAGCCACTGAGGAAGCCTTATCTCAGTAATTCAACTGGTGGTGCGCTTGTCACCTCTATGCATGTTATTTCTGCAGCTAGTTTGAACCCAGTCGATGTCCAGATTTTTAGCGATTGAGTTTTATCTGAAGCAGGTGGAAACGGTTTAAACTGCAATGTATTATTTGAGTCCGATCTGACCGAAGCAAATACTTCCGAGGCAACATTGCGGAGTTTTCAGACGACAGAAGTATTGTACTTCTGGTAGGTTATACGTTCAGGTTATTCGTACATGTGCTGTGTGATTGGTGCGAGAAAAGGTAAGATACTCAAGTCCGAATCACAAACGTAACGCAAGTTCAGGTTCGGGGGATTGTTTCTCTTCCATTGCGATTCACTACCTATTCATAATTCTGACTCAATGGTTGACTGATTACGTCTGCGTAGTTTTTGCGATTTGGTATTAACCAGTAGTATTCTACCGAACAACTTTCTGTACGCAGGTTTTCTTGTCGCAATGTTATATATTTTGGCCTACTTTTAAGCCGTAATAACCAATCGTTAACTCTGGAACACCGGCTTTAGCCGGTCGTCATCATAGTGTAGTTCATCGGCACTAAAGTATAACGTGTAACCATTGATTTTAGTTATTTTGAAATTTCATTGCTGACCTTCAGCCCAGTTTGCATGCCGAGCCACGGTAATCAGTCGTTTGGATTGGGATAACACTCATTCATTCGGTACCGCCACTCTAAAAAGTCTAGCGAGGTTCATAAAGCTCAAGAGAGCACAATGACACGTTCATTCATGCAATCCGTAGATAAGTACTCGCAATTTGGACTTCTTGTAAGCATTCCGGTCAATCAGGGAACGCATCACAAGCGTGTCTCTGTCCCATGTATGTTTACTGATTAACTAGTTCTGACTAACACTGATGACGGAATGCCAAAAATCAACGACTGCTAACTGGACCTTGGTGGGCACGGACTGAAACACGATCAAGAAGGCTACTTCACGAAGGAAACTCGTGTAGATTAAACTGCGTCAGTGAATATAAATCTAAGCGTATTTAACAGTAGTTTTGGCATTCCGGTAAACTTTCAAGTCAAGTTGTTTCGAGTAGCTGGCAGTGGTCTACAGTTTTAGCGTGGTTGGAACTCGGCAGTAGGGCACTTATATTTTCCACGACAGGAGTATGCACTCTTGTTCATGTTATCAGCATGCGTGGTAACTCTTGGATTACAGTGACCAAATATTCTTGATCTTAAGACTATGGAACAGAACTGACGAGAAAATTGGGGTTTTACTTCGATGTCACAAGACAACTTAAGCACTACTTAAAAGTGTACCTTATTAACTGTTCTATCATAAACATTCGGTCGTACTTTATGTGAGTCCACTGGCGCAGTCGACGGTGTGCTTGCTTCATATTACGACGTGGTCGTAGTTAAAAACAGAGTCCTATTAAGGTCATACACTTACGATGAGCCATGACGAGAGCGAAAATAAAGTAGTGTTTTCAATCGAAAGAAGCTGGCATAAAAGTCACTCTAAAGTGATAAGTCGGACTGAGATCGGTATAGTGTGCGATCGATATCGACTCCGGAGTGAATGAACTGTGGAATTTTGGGGCTGGTTTGTAGTGTACCTCGAACTAAACAGATGCGCATCTTTTTAAATTCTTGTAAGCCAAAGTTGATGACTTTCTTCTCCTACCTAATTCGTTTATTTTCAGCTTGCCAGGAACTGACAAACCAAGAGAAAGATTAAAAAATTATTTTACCCTTTTTAAAAGTCTGGAAGAAAGAAACTTTATGGAATTATCACTCAAAATAAAAAGTAAACGTAACTTTTCCCTCTACAGTTTTGCTTGTCAGTTGCAATTCTTTTCTCACTAACGCTCTTCAGCTCAACCGAAACGTTCCCTTGCTGCTTACTAGCAAATTACTTAGAACATACGACTTGAGGCTTGTCCGGATGGATGATGTAACTTCAGCCGAAATGTCTGGAAAGTGAATTACACCAACCCTATGATTGAGCACCAGCCATTCACCACAGCCATTTTGACGTCCGCTTAGTCAAGCATTGTGTGAGCCCCAAAACCAACTACAATTAATCATTCAGAGCCGTTTTTCATACAACGAAGTAAACGCAGTCAAACTAAGTAATTTGTATGGTATGTTTACAAGAAATTTGTGCGATCTTTACAGTCACCGAGGTCTCAAACAAATGTATTGTTTCCGCTAAGGAGGAAAGTGATAGGCACTGTTTCTTAGCTAAACAACAGCTTTATAATACGGAGATATTTTAGTGATGTACAGGCAATCGGTCGATTATGATTCCTTAACACATCAAACTTGGTGAAAATATTTCCAAAACAAACTTTCTATTATCCGTGTTTCTTTAAGCTTTTTATTCATATGTATCTTTTTTCAAGATAACCAAGGCAGAGATTAAGAAGATATGTTCCGATTTGTATTCCTATCGAAGGTACCTATCCAGGATAACAGGATGAAAACTAGATACACAACGATTATAACGTTTGGCTCAGTAAACTTCACTATCCTGATAAAAGCAATCTACTTTGTTCAGAAGTTTAACCAGCAACAGGAAAGTTACTCTGCAGAAGGCTCTGATCCATCTCAAACGCAGCCCGCTGAACAGCTTAAGCTCTTGAAAAAACGATCATTTTTTTCATTGCAATTGAGCCGACATATGTCTGTCTACTCAAAGGTAAAAATGAGTGTACAGTCTGTGATTGTGGGACGGAGGGACAATTAGAAGCAGACAGTTAAAAGTCAGCCTAAAACAAATTATTGAGCTAGAATGTGTAAACCAATTGGCTAGTAAATTTTTTTACTGTTTTTGTTAAAATCTTGCAAAGCTAAAGAAGACGGGTTTGAAATACCATATAGCTATCCTGTAAGAATTTTACCCAAACAAAGATGAAGCATGATTTTCTCACTCGTCAATTCAATAGATCACCGTTCAACACAAATAATTTACAAGTGGGTTTTCCAAAAATGGTTACTGCTGTCTAAGAAAAATGTTCGCAATTCGTCACAGCGTACTAGTTGCAAGACAGGGTCGTTCCGATGCGTTTTTATTACACCACGCACTCATACAAACAAACCAAATTCCAACCGATCTGCACGTGTGTCGAATGTTCTATGCACACCTGTCCACTATATATACCACCCAGTATCCCTCGTAACGCTAACCAGGTAAAGGATATCAGCAATTGGAATAATGTGCAATTTGTTTTACAACCCAACAGTAAAGATGAGGGGCTTTTTTTGAAAATAAGTTTAGCTCCAACTGCTGCAATTGTCGTCCCACAAAACTTGTTTATATCCCCCGTTCCTAGGTGCACTTGTAAATGCAGCGTTTTGTTATAAAAATAGCTTAATTTTTTGACCTCAGCGATAGGTTTTACTTGGTTGGAACCAATGTGAAGTCGGAGTTGGAAATGCCCTTTAAGCTTTCAAGTTGATATCACACCGTGAACCTAGTGATCCGCTTTGTTTTCGATCAATCACATTTTGCGACAGTCTTTAGGGTATACTGCACAGTGAAAGTAAATGGATTGATCCTGTAAAACAGTTGAAATCCAATCCCTCATCCCTGAAAAAAGCATTCGACCGACAGATGAAGTGCACTTTCTGCATGCATTTAACAGGGGGGATACCACTGTATGTCTAGCGGAATCACTGAAGGCTCGAGTAAATGTGGTTGTCGATCCAAACTGTCTTCCTTTCAATGATGTGGAACGCAATCATTGTACATGCCACTGTAGCTCAGTTCATGTTTGGGAGACAGAAACGTCTAGTTAGACAATGTTTCCTAACTTGGGCATTATCGATCTTAGCGGGCAATGCTGAGCAGATAAACTAAATAGCTGTTCAACTTCTTGAAAATGTGCATCCACGATTTCAAGTACCTCTCAACTTGACGTTGACCTGCCTATGTCTGCATCATGCTCGAACGTTGGACGACGGTATATATAAGTAGGTTTAAATTCGATTAAATTAAACTCTGTTTTCAGATGTTATTGTTAAGATTTAGTTGTAATACGTGCTGAATGGAGAAGTTGAAGCCGTTGGTTTTGAGGTGCTAATCGGTAAATGGCTTCGTGCTCAGAGACAACTGGGTGGTTTACTGACAAGTTTAGGAACGATTGTATTAAAATAGCGGATCATTAGGGCCCCGGGTCTCAACGTTTTACACACTGAATAGATGGAATTAAACTTTGACGCTGGTGGACGATGTCGTGGAGCCATTGTGGCAGACTCATAGAATAATACACATTGCAGTGGGATCTACAAAGGCCTACTGATCAAATGTCACAACTAAGCTCTGATATGTTACCCTACGTTGATATGGCTGGGTATTCTTCACGAAGGGCAGATGATTTCGCGCTGAGTTCCGTCATTCTGTTCTAACAGAAGACGAGCAAAAATTATGGGAGAGTTACTATTCAGCATAACCGGTCTGATGTGGACGAAAACTAATGAATACTCTGTTCACAGGAGCAAGACGAATCTGTACGCACGACAGACTTGCGGAAGAACTAGATCTGATTACTTCTGTCCTACAATCAAATGGTTACCCCAGAAGGTTCCTGGAGAGGCACAGTAGATAAAAAGTACTACCCAAAGATATGGCCACTGTAAGAGAAAATAACGTCTACATAAAGTCAATTTTTAGGGTTTGAATATAACACGCATCAAACAACACAACGGTTGGGGAGTTCAATTAAGTGAACGCTCAGTGCAGCTGAATTCCGTGTAATTGTTTGGACTCAGAAGTTACCAGTAAATTCAATGAAAGGAGATCGATCTATCGGTGCTACCTTACACTGTGTTCACCAAATATTATGTAAGTGCAGAGAAAGTCATATAGCCAGAACCGAAAGAGCGCCAGAATGAAGGAACACCTGCTCAAATTGATGCAGAAGTCCATGTTACCGAAGAACGACAAGGTTGTTGAAGCGCGTATAGCTTGCCTCCTCAGTCGGTGGACTCGTCCTGACCATTGCTCACGCTGTCGATCCATTTTGTGCATTCAGAATCCTGTTACATCATCCTAATCCGAAATTCTTAAGGGTTACTGAAACAGCCCCAATCAATCGATTCAAGCCAGCTGTCTGTGTTCAAAAGCAACTGTTCGTGAACATGAACCCTCCCTAGACTTGATGACCTATCTTAACTCGCTTACTCATTATCCACCTCTCTAGTCGTTTTCTATAAAAACCGATCAATGTTATTGCAAAGTTGGTACTGAGCTGTCAGTAAGAAATGCTTTCACCCGCCGGTTTGCGTGTTCTAATTGTTTTGTTCAAACAGTTCAAAGGAACCAATTGTTTAAAGTATATTTTTATCTGAAGGCCTACTAGATTCGTCGGTGTGGATCTAATCAGACATGACAGTCACGTTTATCTTGATGTTTTTCGTACAAACAAATGAAAGCAGCCACCTCTATGCTACATAGGCAAGTCTTGTCGATCTCCCAACTAGGTAAATTACAATAAATTGCGGTTAGTGCGGTTCAGTAGATTGAATGTTATCGATGTTCACTGAACAATCTATGAAGCCATCAGATTCAGCAGTGCCTGTCAGTAAAAGCTTCGACGGAGTCACCCACAGAGGCCATATCAATCCTCTTGACAACACGGTTGTTTGAAACAACCATTTCCCGTTGAAAATTTGAATAGAGCAGATAAAAGACTGACATTACACGATTTATGCTCGAGCAGATTTCGCTGCATCTCTACTGGTGTTTACTGCAGA
>JTDE01000109.1:202579-216385 GCA_014338405.1 Paragonimus skrjabini miyazakii | reverse complement strand
CAGTAGAGATGCAGCGAAATCTGCTCGAGCATAAATCGTGTAATGTCAGTCTTTTATCTGCTCTATTCAAACTCGGTTGTTTTCTGTAATGCACCTTGACGTTGATTCTATGGGCCTAGTCACACAAGGCTTAAGGTGCAAATCCCATCCTCTTACTTTCTGTTATGTCTAAACTAGACTAGCTCTCTTCTGCATGGTTCTAGAGCAGTTGAACACGCTTCAACAATTGGTTTACTACTGTCGACGTTTTTCTGACAAAAGTGTACGGGAAGAGAATGGTAATTTCGCCGTATTACAAAGAAAGTGATCATTACGTGACTACACTTGTCCACAGATGAAGTGGCTGCGGTTGTCCAGGAGTATCGAAATTCTGCATGTTAGCACCGGTATAAAAATTGTTTTCCAGAGCTAACTGTCTGGTATAAGCCTTCTGGCACGCCTGAAGAGCTCACAATGAACATGTTATAGCAAGTAAGCAGGGGGTAATCCGTGACTTAATTGCACCACAATTGTCTGTTAAATGCCGTTCACGTGGTTATTAGGTTACATGAACTACGTCCGTGTTGAGAAATCCATTTCTTTTCCCGCCCAAAACCGCCTCCACCCTCGAGAAAACCCTTTAACCCGATCAGATTGAACGAATATATCGTGAACAGTCGATAGGTTACCTCCGTTTTTTACCCGATCGGCCTTTTATCCGCTGTTCTTTGGCGGTTTAATGAACTTAGCTACTTTTTTTAGTAACTGTCTTTTGATCATCTGGTGTGAGAACGTTTGTAGGTCGCTATATGCCATATAAGCAGGTTGTTATTTTCTCCTTGACGCACATGTCATTGGAGCGGAATAGAGTTGCTTTATGCACCCGTCTTTGGGTTCGTCTTGGAAGCAATCACGAGGACAGTCGCGTTATTCTCGGGACCAAGATATTCCGTGTTAGTTATTACGAGGAAGGAAATTCGACGTCTATCAGACACACTATAGAACTGTGGACGAACCGGCGTACTCTTTCGAGGTTTTATAGTAGTCCACCATGGCTGAACCCACTGATGATGGTAAATAGAAACAAGCACACACCACTCCGTGTTGCTAGTGTTTGCGTTCATTGTGTAATGAGACAACCAAATATTCATCTGAAACCTTAGTTTACATGTTACAAAACGAGGTTGCTGGTCACTGCCTACCAGGTGATATGTGAGTGACTCAGTAGGCGGTTACAACACGTGAATGACCGTGGCATCCATCCAGACTGGCGAAACTTGGTCGATTCCTCATGTGACACAGCATGTAGGCTTCTGCGTTCATCACACCGAGCCATGACACGCATCGAGAAATCCCCTTTATTTGAGCCTTCAGCAGCATCTCGAATGTAATTAATTGAAATTACGTTTTCAAAAAACTACTTGATCTACAGGTAGCCTTTATTTGGTGTCCGGAAGCATGGACTCTGTAACCCCATCGTAGACTTATCTATACGCAGGTTTAAAACACACAATTGTAACGCCAGGCTCCCTTCGCCCAGTCAGTCCCTCAAGTTCCATCAAATTATTCCTGTTGTGCTTAGGCTGTAGCTGATTTTTCAACTCAGTATTTTCTGGAATCCGTCGTAAGTATATATTTTGCAGGCAGCCATAAAGTAAATGGGATATCAGGTCGATTTTAAGGAGTTCGCTATTATTAATCACATGTTTGATTCAAATCACTTAAGCGATCGGATAAATCTCGAAATAGCTCTATGAAATTTTCAACTGAATAAGGAGTTAGTTGAGGAATATCAAGAGATTTCTAAAGAGAATAGTGTTTCGGAATACTTATTATATGGGGACAATTTTGGACTAATCGTTGGGACTTCCATTAATGGTAGGATGGTCTTGTTCACACAGTGAAATGGAAAACCCTTGAATGGTGTCAGAATGACCATTATTTCTTTTCTCTGTGGTTAGGACTAACGCTGTATTTCCTGTTTCTACTTCGTGTGACCTCAGATTGCCATTGTCCGTGACTCCGACATGACACTAACCCTGTCACTTTACACCTAATCTACTACCAATTACAATGAGGTATGGGTGATAACTCATTCGTTGTTCGTCATAAGTAACCGATGAATTGTAATCTGATTACTTGTTTTAAAGAAGTACACAAATCTTCAGTAAAACCATATCGGCAACGAAAAACATTGGTTGCACAGAAATGTTGTAAAACGAAAAACTAAACCTATAAGTTGGTTGGTATAACTCATGAGTATTTATCGTCGAACACCATTTGAAACAAAGGCTATTTCAATTGAAACATTCATCTACTCTACTCTTGGTCCCGTTTATAGCTCTACAGGATTAGGCAATTACTGTATAAACTGTTCAAAGTTCAGTTGAATTCGAGTGAACTATGGCGATCGCATGTTGAACTGATAACATATACCACCCGTTATTGGTGTGAATCCAAACAATGTTTCTAAACATTGAGCTTATTCCTTTTAACAACAGTTACTACTTTTATTTTGGTTTACGAATATCAGGCATCAATCATTGTTTGAATCAGCACCAGTTTTCTGGAAGGTTTTCGTTAACGTAAAACTGTAACCCATTAACACTTGACTATTTTGTTAGCGATAAACTGAACCTCTCATAATTGAACGTAGTCTTCAAATTCAGAAGGAATGCTCTGAAACTCCATTTCGAAAAGAAAAGACCAGGCATCGAGAAGCATTCTAAATACCATTTTGACCTCTCGCATATGTAGTCAGTGCATACTGGCAATCCGAAGTCTGCTGTATCCAACAGCACAAACCAGACGATAAAATCTGTGTTAAAGCTCGTCAGTAACAAGTGTCTTACAAAAACCAGGATTTGAATTCTGGACGAACTGTCGTAAGGTAACTGTGTTGACTGTTACGACACTGATACCACATCAGGCATGACCGAATTGTTATATACAACTGCTTGATTGTGAGTAACGCTGAGATTGCCCGATAGACCCCAGAGTGTGAAACGGCGTCCACTCTTTTAACCTCAGTCGATGGTTCAACTATTATGCTCTTCAAAGTTAAAATCACAGGATCCACTAGAATTGTTAGAGTACATATTGAATAATGTAATGTAGTATAGGGTTTTGGTAACTATTCGAGGGTTACTCAACACTGATTGCAACTATTGATTTCTCATAAACCGTTTTGTCAGCCACTTTTGAAGAGGATTGTTGTCTCCCAAAAATGTCATGCTAGACAGTCCAAGTGTGTAAAATATGCAACCGATCACGAGTACTATTCAACTACAGCTCTGGTGGCCTCTGCTTGTCCATGTGATAGTAGATAGATATTATGTTTCGGGTCAGCTCCGTTCGTCTGTTGTCAAAATTAGCAGCCTGACTTGCAGATAACAATCTCTTATCATCTGAGGTTACCCTACCCTTTCAAAGTTTGTCATAACTACGCCACCCGATGTTGTTTCTAGGCGCAGAATTAACGCCCACACTGGGAAAACTAGGTCCATTCTGCAAACGGTCTGATCAGTAGTTGCATTCCCTTAAAGATAAAAACGGCGGTCGACCAGAAAGAACCGTTTTTTCAGCTGTACATGATGAAATGTGCCTACTACACAATGCATAGACTGTGGGTGATAGGTTTATACCCTGATACCCAGTTAATATTTCATTTTCCTTTAGAGGTTCTGTTGCATTCGCGCTTTCACATCTGCTTTCTCCCTTGATAGATCTCATCGAAATTGATGTACTTCCCGCTACTCATTCTTTTTTGACTGTTCATCACCTAGTCAGATGTACATGAGGAGCCACATCTTCCACCAGTCTGTAATCACCGATTCTGTTCTACGGAGAGAGAAAGTTAAATTTTGACTTCAAGATGATTGATCTCGTTTCAAAGAATGTTACCATGATAATCTCAAACGCACTGACTCACTTGAGTTCCATCTCGAGGGGTGAAATTCAATGTAGTGTCCGACGGAAATCTACGTTGAGCTCCACCGGAACCATGCAAAGTTTGAATTTTTCTATGGCTTGGTCCTGATAAACAAAACAAGAAAATAAGCGTGATCAAGCATATACTAATAACTGCTTAGTGGTTCGACAGTCGACGTTAGGTTAGAAAAGGCGGCCGACTTTATTGTTTCGTTTATAGCACGTTGAGTGGTGATTATCGATAACCGGTACGATTCATCCGTACTTTTCAATTTAAAGTTGCACATTTTTTCTGAACTCAGTCAGTTGTTCCTAACCGGATTTATGCCCTTGTCCCTATTCTAAGATCCCTCATAGTCCGTAGTCAAAAGTGGCTAATCAACGGACTCATGTAAAACCAAGATATATGAAGTGAGCTTTGGATTGACAGGTTAGTGTGAATGCGAAGCACAGTACGTTGGTATGTTAATATACGGACGTGAATGCCAGTAGCAACTCGCATGCGACGAGTCTGTCTAGCCCAATACAGTATTGGCAACAGCTGAATACACAACAGAACAGTTCAAACGGCAGATCTATGTGCACTGGGTTGGTGGTCTAGTTTAGTGTCGATTACCCAGTGTTTGTTCTTTGATGACCACTGCTAGGTGTTTATGAGAAAGGACCGTAAATCGATGAGCTTGGTAGCAAATCGATGTCCGAGCGGTTAGAAAACATTCAGAACGACACTCAGAAATGGTCTGAGACTGATGACAAACCGCAAGAAGCAATAATTTATCAGGTTTTCTGTCCCGATTACCATCTTCAAATAATTCAGAGAAACAAAACAATTTTAGTTTTCATAATCTCTTATTAATGGTGTTTACAGTAATTCATTTAAATAGCGTTCAGCGTCTAGTATACCTTTCGCAAAGAGTGATCGTCTGTTTTTTCGAATAAAATAATAGATTACTTGCCTATCTGAATAGACAACACAATAGACTCTTTAGTTAGCACGGATTTATTTTACCCCAGGAGAAAATAATACTGTGAACTTTCTCACATATAACGTTTGCGGATTTGTAGATGTGAACCTGCATTTTCTTGTTCTGGTAGCCAAAACTGGGCGTCCGACAAGCTTTGGAACATTACTGCTGTATGGTTTTGCTAACCACGTTTTATAACTTGGTAACTTGGTGTTGGTTGTCAATTTTCTGTTCCAGTCTAACCGTGAGCATTATCTAACATTAAGTGGTCGATCGTCATTCCATGATCTTCAGACATTATCTGTGACTTTTTATGGAATCTGTCAAGTTGGGTATTTTGGTCAACTTATTCCACACATAACTTTTCTTAGACACATTCGTTTTCTAAAAAGTGGAACTCGCAAAATTTTATTTTTCTTCTAACGTAAACAACAGCCACCAAAATTTCAATTTATTTCCAACAGAGCAACAGTTACGTGTGTGACCATCATGTAAGTCAAGTCTACCATATTATGAACATCGGTAGGTGCACCCGGAAGTGTTAGTGGACTTCCAAAATTCATATGTTGTCTGAAGAGGCGCTGTAAATAATTCCACACATGTTCTATCCAAATAAAGATTGATCGCAGTCGTGTCCAGGGTTGGGATTGATTAGAATCAAGAGCTCGCGTTTTCCTCACAACACTGAAACTAGCGTCCACCGTAGCCACGAAAATTCTCTCAGTTGTTCTTTAAACGGATGGTGATTGGCATAGAGTAAAAGAACTTCATAAATGTGTTTGTTCTAGTTGACGGGTTTTCTTGCCGACTGCCGTTTTTCGTCCATCTCCTGTTATACTGTTTCACCACCATATTATAAAGTTATGGTAACTTAACGTACCGTTCGAGATCCTCAAGGTTAAGCAACTCAGCATCGTGCTTTACTGGCACACTAACTAAGTCATTGCTGTCTTTACTCACAGTGGTATTCACCAGTGACCGAAATTTAACATAATGGTTCAGTTAGTCCGCTTGGCGTACTCAACCATGAGGCGCGGGTTCACCCTACGCACGCAAATTTCTGATGGTGATACACAAATTAAAACGCACTCAATATCAGTGAAAACATTGTGATTGAAAACCATTGCAAACAAGTTACGCAACACCTGTACGAGCTACTTGTCATGCTCTAAGGGTAGCCAATTTTGGAAGGTAGTGCCTGTTCAATTACACACCAAAAACTTCATCCAGCTTTTGGACAGACGATTGTGCAAGTTGCCTTACGTATCAGTTACCTTCCGGGCTTCCTCATTAACACACTCTTTATTAGATAAATGGCTAATAACTAGCAAGTATGGACTAATTACAGAGCAGTACTAATCCTAGAGAGAGAAACCAGTCCTGACTGACAGTGGTTGTATGTCTTGACTAAAGTATACAGCTTTTATTTAAAATATAAATTAAACTTTTTGTGTGCAACTGCAGTAGAATCTTTTCAGGCGGCAAAATGTTCAGTGTTCAACGTTTTTACTAGCAACTCAGTTCTTCCGTTCAGCATATTCCAACTTCACAGTGAAATGCTTAAATGGAATTGAGCGGAAACATGAAGCAGATGTCAAACAGCGTCGGCTCACACGAACACTAATTGCTGAGTGATGTGAATAGTTTGCAGGAATAACAGGGTTCCTAGTTCTTAGAATTAAATAAAGCGGTTCAGCCTGAATACTTTACAAACCAGCCGTCAACTGTTTGCGTACCATCGCAATCTACGCATTTTAATAAACTGCCATGTTACGAGAAGTTGCCCGATTTGGATTACTTCACAATGAACGCCACTCACACTTAATAGCAGACTCACAATTCAGCTAAGCTTTCCGATTTGCTCACTTCAAAAGGACGCACTGGACTCAAGTTTTCCTCTTATTACAGCTCATACACAGAATCTGAGTGGCGTACAGTGTGAAATAATTTAAATCCTCAAACTTCGCATAAACATTTCTACCATGCTTAGTGGATTTAAGGAAGTCGGTAACTTTAACCAACATGAGAAGTCTGAATCACGGGGTTGTCGATCGAATTAAATTGATTGATTCTGTTCACTCTCCTTTCGAAGTTTTCGGGTAAGTCGAACGTTATTCGTACAAAGTTGTGATTGACCGTCTGGCAAAGATTATTCGGTTATGCCTACTATTAGGCTATTGGCGTTGCTGCTAACATGCCGCTGTAAAGAGCACGGAGATCGGAGTGTGAATTCCGATGCGGAAGAGGACATGTACAACTGATGATCTCTAATAAGAGCGAAACTTGAGTCTAGTGCTCCCTTCAGAAAGGGTTATTTGGAAGCGTAGGTTGCAGTCAAGTGTACGTAGTGTTCAACCTGAAACTGTCGATTCGTCAACTTCAATAAAGTGTACTCACAGCGTTTGCACAGTTTACTAAGATATTGGCAACATCGTCCTGAAGTGACGGAGAACAGACTGACAAAGAGGAGTTGTCGTCCTTCACTGAGGGCATTGCAATAAAGAAACGGTAATGATCTTGAAAGTCAAGTTCTGAAAGATATTCTATTGTAATGTCATAATTACGAATTCATTCTCCGTAAGTATAAGTACGAATGTGTTGCAGAGTTCATATTTTAATTACAGTTGATCACATGAGCTCATGCACATATTCTGTTAGAACTCCAGTGGGTTAATTGTACTTTTGAAATCAGTGTTTGGTGCCTCTTTCTTGAGAATAATTTGCTGACTCAGAAATGCACATTAGAGTTAAAAGGAGGCCGTATTTCCTCTTAAAGCGACTTGTCTAGCAGAGCGTTACTCAAAATCGAGTGTGACAGCGCACTTTCTTACTAATCATTCGGATAAGTCCAAGGTATGATAACAGATACTGTCGCCAACACGAACGCCCCACAAAGACCGCTGTCAATGTCCAGGGTCGAAACAGAAACTACTGAGTTCTGACATGTGACAGACTCGATTTTAACGTTTCATTTGAAGAATGGCCTATGAGAAGTTAGAGTTTGACAGCTGAAAAACATGTTTGAAGTGTTCAGAATCCACGACTACTAAACATTTATTCGTTACTAACTGAGAATTTTCAAACCAGGACAGAATTTGATAAATAATTTTCAACTACCAAACCTAGTAAAATGTATGTTAGTCACCGTGGGTTATTAGCTGCAGGTGGTTTTGGTTGTATTTTATCACTTGTGTTCGCCTGTCTTGAGAAGATAAACCCTAAAATCGTCTAGATTGCGTGATTTTTCTAACCAATTTCCCCGTGTCACGACTTGATTCCCGTCAGCTGATGTTTATTTTCATCGACCGCTCATAAGGTTAATTTGGTGGTTATTTTATGGAGTAATCTGTTTCCAACAATGCTAGTAATGTTATCCGGACTAAACCTTTTGCTTGACTTGCAAGTCACGTGATTTGAGGGGATTATTTTTGGTAAGGTAGTTGGATTTTAAACAATTTTCTTTGGTAATACCTATAATCAACTATATCAGATAAACTGGATTAGATCCAAGGTGTACTTGTAAATTATTCGTTTTTTCCGGTCATGTTTTGAATAAGATGGCATTTTCCTAACTTTTCGTCCAATCTGAAGGTCAGAATAAGTGAAAATCACAAATCTAGCTGCTGTGACAATGTCCGATTTGGGGGCAAGGCCGCTACCTAATGATCCTCTATGTTTTTGCAAACATTATTTAAACACAGGCACAAGATTTTACTCGTTGTACGCTCGGGACAATTCAATAAAATCCTTGAATGAAACAAGTCTGAAGCATAAGTCGTAATTATCAACTTAACTGTTTCAGCTACATAACTTGGAAAACATATTTAGGATACTTCCAAAAATACTGAGATTACGTATGAACCCTACTATAATCCTATCAATTTCTACTATAGTAATCTAGTAACTCACATTCTATGAAAATATTTAGAGTTTACAATCCGCCATCCTTAAAACATTACTAATGTGGTTATACGAGCGAGAAACTTTAAATCATTCACCGATAACTGACATAACGATATCAATTTGGCCAGAATCATTGTATAAGATTTATTGCTATGCTGATTTAATTCTGTTATCAGTTTACTTCTAAAATAGCAACAAAATTATTTGTCCATTGAGTTTTGTTTTTCAGGGTGAAAGACAGCGTAAGTGTATTGCGCTAAAAAGAATTATTTCTTCACTATTTCGAGATGAATGTTAAAAAACATATTAAGATAAATTATCTTCAGTACATATATTCCAATTCCACTATAACACAGTAAACATGAACCATTGAAAAGTTCATGTTTTTTGTTTGCTTCCTTTTTTATTTATACTGAAATATATATCTATCTAATTTGTTGTAATTTTTGTTAGACAAGTTGTTATAGACTTGGTTGTAGATGTTAAAACATTTGTGGAAGTTTGTCGTAGTAACCAGGCTGTCTTCTACAATGAATCTGATGGTTCAAACTAGTTCGAATGTATTGATTTTAGATAAAAAGCCAAAGATTAGTAACAATATTCCGAGTGCCAAGTGTAACATGCAAAGTAGTTGAGCCTCTTGTTTAGACTTATGTTTTCTTTGCCAGTACAATATCATTCGCTTTTAAAACTGTGTTAAGCAAATCACAGCTGTTGTTTGCTTCAAATTCAATTCGGATCTCACCGGTCCAGGTTCATATTGTTAGATCAAGCCAAAGTAAACAGTGTGCATCAGTTCATTTGCGCGTTGTCGAAAAAGATAAAAGACAATTATTTTATCAGGTAGTTAACAGGTTAATCAATCACAAAGCAAACACAGCCAATCAACTTCATCAATCCAGTATAGGCTAACAAAACTTTGGAACATTTAAGCAGTAAGAAGCTGTTTATAACTATATGATGAGAGACTTCTACATAGAAAAAATACAGCGATTTTTTATGACAAATAATTTGGAGCTTTTACCAGCGAACTCCGCTCAAACACATAATCATGAATCCCTCTGTCGCAATTTACGAACCTCACATATCAAATCGCAGCTTAGTCAGTTATTCTCAGTTAATCAAAATATCATCCCACTCGTTGGGTGAAATCATACTTCGGTCTGGTTGCGAAGTATTGATCATAAGTTACATGACTGGAGTTAACTGAGAGTGCTAATGTGTAACAAACTATGGCTGCTTAATCACCTGTGCACTACTCATAAGCGATTGTAACTGGGTGGTAAGATGATGTTGTGACTCTTTTGCGTTCACAAAAATAACCGTCAAGTCGGCTTTCCACTCCCAGTGCAGATATGATTAAGCTGTACTACGGATGAACACTAACGTGAGCAAATCGCAGGTTGACTGGTTGTAAACAAAACTGAACAGCTTGAGGTTTATCTGGGGTTCAAAACAGTGATAAAGAAAAAGGGATACCTGCTTTCCAATACTTGAACCCTAGCCGCACATTGCTCACTCTGCATAAAACTGTATTTTCCTATCTATTTTCAGCAGTTTCCTTCCACAATAAAGCTGCTCATTGTTTAAGCAGGACCGTTACACTTGTGAACATTCAGGATATTGCCCCTCCGAATCTGCTCAATGCAATCGGTCCTCACAAGAGTGGTACCTGATTGCTCATTGTAGTAGGCTAACGGACGTAGATCTTCCACCCAGTTCTGTACCCGACCGTCTATCAAATGAACAAGCGAGCACAGCAGTTGAATGTTTAATAGCAAAAGGTTTAGTATGTGAGTAGTGCTCTACCCAACATGTCACTATGGCTTTTCGAATCTTAGTTGATAAACTGTGTTTGTCCACTGAGCTTGAATTTGAAACGAAATATAAATTCGTACTTCCTGGAACTCATAATCTACTTGTCCTACCTTATGAAGCGCATGAGAAAAATTCGTACCGTTTACGCCATGATACTAAGAGCTTGAACGTACACGCCGCTCTTAGATTTTACTTGATTGCATCAACAAAGGGCTGACAGAACTTACGTCTTGTTCAGTCTGAGTGGTCCGGATGCCGATCTCGTTTACTCCAATGGTTATTCACTTTTTCCCGTGTTACTACAACACGTCCTCAAGGGTTGTCCTGATATTGCTTTATAATTCTTGAATGCCCAACACTAAGCCAGCCGAACTGATTCATAGTGCTGAGGAGGAATCTTCGCATTAATGTCCAAACATCCTGAGATAATCAACTCTGTTATTCTCAGTAACCAAGATTGGTCAGTGAACTTCAGTGGACCACGTTGGCCGAAACACTGTAAGCGACAGCGCTAAGTGAAGTAGCTCAGCTAGGCTAAATGCCACCTCGTTGGCAAATACCGTCAGGGTTCATAATGTACTGTAAGCTTAGGTTGCTCGGGCTCGGTAGTGTTGTGTTTAGTTGTATCGATCAGTTTAACTTAGATTAAGGCAACCTCGAGCGTGCTGTAGTGAAATTAAAACACAAGTATAATATTGGGGTACTGAAAAGCGTTCTCGGAAAATAATGCACATGACAAACTAAAAACTTTGGATACGGAAGCAAATTTCATGGATCTTTATTTTTGAGGCAACACTGTCACTGGATACCAGTCATCATCTAAAAACGAGATGGGTTAGCGGAATAAAGTCAGACTGTTTGATAATACGTGGCCGGCTTGCATCATTCATCAAACAGGTGGTTTGAGTTGACTGACTATCGAGACGATCGGGCAACCTGATCATTACTCACAAGCGAAAGTGGTTCACCGTTCACATATGATAATTCGGTCGTGCCTAACGCGCAGTGGTAAACACAGTTGCCTCATGAACAGCGTGTCCGTGGTTCAAGTCCCGGCAGTGGCGATGACATGCACTACTGACGAGCTCTAATGAGAGCGAAACTCGAGTCTAGCGCTTCTGCTATTCGAAGGGGGCCGACTGGAAAGTCTATGGGTATGCGACAGCTGCGATCAATTGTGGGTGATGATCAACTTGAAATTGACTAGAAATCGGTGGGCATCAGTGTGCATATTGTGTTTGAACTAATGTTACCTTTTGTTTGATTCAATGAACTCTCTGTGATTATATATTTACCTGCATCTTTTCACCGTATTAATCGAGCTCGAGTTATATGCCACACGGCATACATTACTTCGGTGCAATAAAATCACAAAAATACACAGACATTGTTGTTGGTAGGCTGTCCTACCATTTATCCGAAGAACGTATAAAATGCAGTCACTCTGCATATTTCATTACTGAGCTTTCACATCATTCGTCTCAAAGCGTCTCGAAGTGCATATTTGCTTAACTGTGGCAAATGAGTCATGGGTCTTCGCCAGTGAAGAAAATGTGTCCCACTTGCGAACTGATCGATAAAAGTGATTGTCAGCTTAAGCGTACAACGTACTGTGCTTCATTAAATCTCGGTGAAATTTTACTGTTAATTAGGCTATCTTTAACGTGATGCTGCAATATTGATGCGAAAGGTTGCTCTCGCGGTTCACTAACTCGCCCAAATAACGAAGTATCAGCCAATATATCTGAGAGTAATTAAGTAGATTAACTGAGATATTTCCAAGCTGTTATAAGTACAGCCGTTGTTTGCAGTAAATACTGTACTGTGTAGTAGCACACCTTTCCAACAACAGCATAAATAACAATGTTGTCTTCACATCACCATCCTCCACAACAGTTTTTTTCGCCTGTCCCATCTCACCTCAGTCATTTGCTATCCCGTCGTTTCTAAATCCAAACATCATGGTAACAGGTCACATTGTTGACCCCGCCAATTCCTTTCAAGTGTTGTTGCGTAATTGGAATCCGAAGTTGCTTGCTTTCTCAGAAGCTATGTGAATCAATACTTGCCGTCCGGTCGTGTGCGTGCATAAACTGTTGACTCACGCTATTTTTCTGCCCTGGAACTGATAACAGTCCTTGTTTTGTGTAAACCCAATCGTTGATTGTTTCTATTGTTGTTGCTATCCTCATTTTCTATGTATTCCAATGTTTTACGTTCGTGACTGAAGAGAGTAAACGAAATGTTAACATTTCGCGGCGTATACCTTCTATCGCTACTTATGATTGGTAAAAGTTTAATGTGACATTATGTTGGTTTACTTCAATGAGTCCAGATATATGAAATGTAGTGCACTGCTGTCTCACTCTGTTCTATTTCGTTTCGTACTTTCCAATCCCACATTAAAACTTGTAATAGCCCCAGGATAAACGATGATCACTATATCGCCAGTCTCAATGTAGCACGGGATATTTACCTACCCTGGCACCAAACATACCTGTTTCCTGAAAAATGTCAGTGAGCATTTCATACTAATAAACCATGAACTTCATTTATGCAGCTTCTGCCACATGTTTGCATTTTCTATCTTTAAATGCACATTTATATAACAACGAATTTTGTGCATTCAATAAAACTCTGTCCTATTTGTGCACTAATATCATATCCCTGTGAATAAAAATCGATGTTAGCAATGTTTCACGGACTAGCTTGCTCAGTACTTTTGTGAACCAGCTCGTGACGTAATGCTGTTGTGGCTAATATGTAGGACCACGAATTCAAATAAATATATGAGGACCAAGCAACCCTCAAAACTAATTAGTGACATACACGAGTAGAGAAGGAGCAAGTCAACAGACTTACCAAAAAAACTGCAGAATAAATTCATGCCAAGAATAACGTTGGTAAAGACGTTTATTCAAAGGAAGCCTGAAATGGGTCTTAGTTTAATTGCATCTAAAGATATTTTAAAGTTAACAGCTGAAGATGGCCACTCAATACAAGTTGCCAGCAATGCTAATCCCAATTTCAATTGCTACAGAGCAGAAATTAAGTGGAGGTTAGACACGTCATCGTTTGAAACAAATCAATAATATAAAGATGTATTGATGAAATAAGATATCATCGCCACTGCCGGGACTTGAACCACGGACATTCAGTTCATGAGGCAACCGTGTTTACCACTGCGCCATTGACCTCACGTTAGGCACGA